>PVHY01007146.1:9805-69477 GCA_004024945.1 Uropsilus gracilis
TTTTTTTTTTTTTTTTTTTTTTGCTGCAGACAAGCTCATCCTGCCGGTGGCCGTTCCCGGACGGGGTGTTTGCCCTCAGGCCGAGAGGCGCCAGACGTGCAAAGCCGCGCAGACACTCCCACGGGTCCCGTTCCTCCCGGACCCCTGGGCCGTGGCCGAGGCCTCCGGGTCCACCCCTGAGCCGCGGAGGTGGCTCTGGGCCCACACGTCCTCCTGCCATCAGCCCTGACCCGTGTCGCCCAGTTCCGGGGCGAACACCCCTCGGGGCGGAGGTCCGGCCTGCCCCGCAGAAGCCCCGCCCGCCGGTCGGACTCCACTCGCTCCACGTCTCGGACGGGCGGTGTCCACGTGTCCGGGCAGAAGCCCCCAGCTGGTGCCAGGCACGCAGGTCTCCCCATGCTCGGCGTCAGGCTGCGGCCACGCTTCCGCCGATCCTTCCCTGGGCAGTGACCGCCAGCCCCCGCACCCCTGAACCGGACCACCCCGCTCCAGGGCCCCCACGCCGGGCGGGCGAGGCTCGAACACACACTCGGAAACAACATCTGCCTGACGCACACCTGGTCCTCCCGTCGCAGCCTCCATGATGATCATTTTTAAAATGCATTTTAATTGGAAATTTCATGACAACATGAGTTTCAAATATGCATCATTGAAAATCAACATGTATATATTACATTAAGTTCACCACCAATGTCCAAATATCCTTTATCATACCACTGTCCCCTTTTACCAGGTTTACTTTCCCCTTCTCTTTTTAGTAATCATTAACTGATCTACTATTCCAAACCTTTATTTCATTTACACCATCTGTTTGTTTTCTCTATATTCCACATATAGTTAAGTCATTTGGTGTTTCTATTTCTCTGTTTGACTTATTTTACTAAGAATATGTCCCTCTTGGTTCATCCATGGTGTTAAAAATGTCAGAGTTCCACATTTTTTATATTGATTACTAGTCTGCTGTGTATGTATACCTCATCTTCGACTAAATGTTGCTCATGTGAATAACCCCTTGAAATTTTAGACTTTAATTTGCAAAAAGATTAAAGATTTATTATTATGTTTAACACCACAAATACTAAGTAGTGTTTGGGTAAGTTGGACACATTCAAGGAGAAAATCATTTACACGGGTAGAAAGTACTCAGTTACTGGTTCGGACTCAAACAAATGCTTTTTGATAAAATAAACTTCAGTTTTTTATTGCATCTTCAAGGAATATGCAAAAATAAATCATTCCTAAATCAAGGTATAAGATAAGACTGTCAGATTAAAACCACAGTATTTTACCTATTGATCTGATGGAATAATTTCCTGGTTGGCATTCTTTGATTGAAGAATGTGAGAGTGGATTTTTGTGAATCATCACTTGACATTTGTAAACCTAAGGTTTTTCTCAATAACTCTTATACTCTGAGAGATGCAAGAACAAAATCTCGAGTAATATATAAGAGAACAAAAATAATGCCTCAATCAAAAAGCAAGCGATAGAAAAGGAAACAATAGCTCAATTATTGGAAATAATACAAGCTACAATTGTGGTAGAAAGAAATGAAGGTAACCTAAGGAGTCAATTAAAGCAGTAGTTGAATATCAGGAGGTTTCCTGAAAGGGGATAGTGGAATATCATGTGAAGAAAGAACATTAATGAAATATTGCACAGATTTCAATGTAAATTTCTCAATCAACAGTAAGAACTTCAGTTCATGCGTCTATTGAAAATCACTCTGACTGAAACATCTATGGCTGTTCCAAAAAGCAACATTCAGAGGCAAAAGAAATGTCATGAAATTATAATTGCAACCACCATCCTAGCAAGGAAAACACAGGCTCCAAGAGTGAAAGTGTGGTTTGGGAGAGCTCACATTCAGTGCAGCGTCAGACCACCAAAAATTGCAGGCTCACACAGACAAAAAAAGCAAGTTTTGAATATATTTAAAAAGAATGACACCATATAAATGAAATTGGTGTCCTTGTGAATTTCTAAATTTTGCAGGAAGACATTGACATGTCACTCCCTAGGATAGGAGACAGTGTACTTTTGTTTTTTTTTTTAAAATTATAAGGTTGTAATTAACCTTAAAGTGAAAGATAGATCCTAATAAAATTTAAGCTCATCAGTCATTCGGGCATAAACTGACTCACAGATAATCTTTTTTCTTTTTCTTTTTTCCCCTTCTGGAAGACAAATAAGTTGTACTTTTCCAGTATTCCTTGCAGCTACGTAAGCCATGTAACTATGCTCTAAAAAACAAAATGTGGTCAAAATGATGATTTCCAAAACTAGTCTATCAAAACATTCTTTATGGCATTCAGTTCTCACCTTTGTCACCTGGGTATGAAATCTTGGTGACTTTGGGAAATTTGCAATGAAATCTACAAGGACCCTCTGTATGACTCCTTAGCATAGTACCTCCCTTTTTCCATACCATCACTAAGCACTGCAAAATTATATTCATACTAAGTTTACTTATTATAGCATGATATTTCAATTCTATTAAAGTAGCATTGCTTTACAACACTATGTGATTAAGAAATAGAGTCCTACATCTTCAGGAGTTTGATTCTACATCACCCAACACCAAGATACCCATAATCCTTCACCATAATCCATTACACTCCTGCCCCCTTTTCTTTCCCACCATCACCTGCCATTTCAACCTCTGGTAGCTTCACTTGTACGTCAGATTACTATGGTTTGTTTTGGCTTGGTATATAGTCTGACTCTTTTCTCTATATTCCACAAAAATCTGATATTTGTCTTTCTTCTCTGGCTTATTTCACTTAGCATAATAGCCTCCAGTTCCTTCCATGATAACACAAATGACAAGATTTCATCATTATTACAGTTGAGAAGTTCATTGTGTGTTTGATTAGATAAATGTTGATTTTTGATACATCTTCTTAATTGTCTCATCAGTCCTTGGGCACCTGTATTGCTTTTATAACTTGACTTTTGCAAATAGTGCTCTGTGAAGATACAAACGCAGGTGTATCTTAGAATAAGTGCTTTTGAATTGTTTGGCTATATTCCTAGGAGCGGAATTGCTTGGTCATGTGGTATAACATTGTTTAATGTTTTTGAGAAATTTTACCATTGTTTTTCATAAGGACAGACACTCTGACCAACATTTTAAGAGAGTTCCTTTTTCTCCAACACCATTCTTGCTGTCTTACTACTTTGATATGTGCAATATCACAGATAAGGGTTATCTCACTGTGGTTTTGATTTGCAGTTACTCAATGATATCTGATAGTGAGCATTTGTTCATGTGCCCATTGACCATCTTTCGTTTGTCTTTGGGGAAGTCAGTTTTGGTTTTCTGTCCATTTGTATTTTCTCTCTATAGTATATCTTTTGCATTATGGTAGTTTCTTTCACTGTGTAGAGCCTTTTATTTTGATGCAATCCCATTTCTTTAGTTTTTATTTCCCTTGCAAATCCAATACTGAAGCCAATGTATTTTGCATATGCTTTTTTCCCTTGTGTATTTTATAGTTTTAGCTAATGCATCATCTAGTTTTTAATCTACTTCAAGTTTATGTTTTTATATAGTATGATAGAGTGTTTGGTTTCATTATCTTCAATGTAGCTGCTCAGTTTTCCCAGCACCATATGTTGAAAAATGTCCCTTTCATTGGTGTATACTCATGGGATTAGCTCTATGTAAAAGTGAGTTTATTTCTAGACTCTCAATTCTATTCCTTTGTATATTTTGTATATTTTTTAATTCCACTATCATAGTGTTTTTATTACTAGATATTTGGAGTGTAGTCTGAATTCTGGAAGTGTAATACTTCCATTCTGCCTCTTTTTTTTTTTTTTTTTTTGGTCAGGATTGCTTTGACTATTTGGGGTTTTATGGTTCCATATAGACTTAGAGAATGTTCTATTTCTTTGAAGAATGTCATTGAAATTCTGATAAAAATTGTATTAAATCTTACTTTGGATAAGATTGCCTTTTTAAAAATGTTAATTCAACTATGTACAAACAATGAGCTATAGAATAACAAAGATCAAGAAATCAAGAAAAAAACCTTTACTACCACATCAAAGGGTATGATATACCTATGAGTAAACCTAACAAAGGAGAATAAAACTATTTTTAAAGAAATATGAGAAAACAAAGAAATGGAAAGGTCTTCTCTGTTCATACATTGGGAGCCATAAGAACTTTTATGTTTATCTCTTACTGCAAATTGTATTAATATTGTCTTAGTTTGTCTAGCATTAGAACATAATTGAAACAAGAAAGTTGTATTTCTTCCCTTTAGCATCACTAGTTATATTCCTTTGGTTTTGGCAAAGGCATTTTAAAGACTCAATATCTGTGTTCATTATAACATCTCCTTGCTTGAAGCAGATACAGTATGGTTTGGTGTTAGCCACAGGCTATCATCATCAGTGCTCTCTGATACCTTTGAACCCTTTACTAAAAGAACCTCTGAAAGACCAGGTTGCAATGCAAGGACTTTTAAGAAACACACCTGCTATGTGGAAGAGTGCCCAAGTTGAGGTTGCTAAACAAACACCACATTCATACAGGATTGAATAAGACTGCTCATTATACAGAGACAAACAGGGAAGGCTAAACTTAAATTTTAATTTACTTGAATTTTCACTCTTTGAACTTTAATTTGCAAGATATTTTGATATTGTGATTTTTAATTTATCCACAAGAATTTGATAATGGGTGTGGAATATATTAAAAACTGAGCACTCAATATGTTGCATTAAGTTGTTAGACATTGGTTTTAATCTATTTATAAATCATCATTTAAGCACTTCTGGATAGCAAACACTAACATAATTAAGTGGGGGGCTAAAACAGTAAGTATTTTTTTCCTTGAACAGTGTAAAGTAGAACTAAGTTCAGTTAATGGACTTTCTTAACTAATTTCAGAACCTTGCTGGGGTGAAGGCTGCACTGAATGGATGATACCTCATACTGAATGGATGATATTGATCCCAGGATGACACCCAGAGCAGTAATAACTAGTCTAATAACTATGTTGACAGCAGTACTGTGGTGATGCTATTATTATCAGTAATAAAATAAATAGTATATCTTCTCTCTGATACCTGCATCTATTGACTAGTTGACTCTGAACTTCAATACAGATGAGAAATGCAATTTTCTGGAATTCTAAAATCCTATAGTTTAAAAGCATTAGGGACTCTGTCACAGAAAAGGTTAAGAATGAGTGATGGAACAGGGCTGAGGAAGAATAACAAAAATAAAGGATGCAGGTTTAGACATGAGAGGATGATACCTCCATTGTAATACCTATTTCAATCACTGCCTTAGTAGGTAGATGAGTATGAGAAAATGTCTTTACCATGTTGTTTTCTAAACATCAGTCTGAACACACAAACATTTTTCTTTCTTTTGACAAAGATGACTGTAACATTTCTCTGCTAGAATAAATTTTAGTCAGGTTTCTTCCTGACCATAAGCTTATGATCATCCTTTTACTTTGAGCATTTTCTTTAGAATACTTGCAGATCCTTTCTCTGCCCCTTTGAGATATTGCTCTTCTCCCAACATTTGCCTGTGTTTTAACTCAGGGATGTCTTGCTCAAAAATCTGGGAGCCATCCTTTAAAACGGGATCAAGAAAAGTAAATGCCCTCTGTGTTTTGGAAGTGGTAGGACACTAACCAGAACTAATTCCCAGTAGTAAACACAGCCTAATTACATTGACTGTCATTATCAATCCACCCCTCAAAGTTCCTCCAACACCTTCTTATTAGTTCAAGCCAGTACTATACAAACTTTCATCTTTTGTTTCAGTGCAATTGACATTAATTTCTCTTGTGGGAGTGTTCTAAACCTCTATTACAGTTATCTTCAATAACAATAACATCTTTCTAACCTCATTACTTTCATCCTGTACAATTTTCTGTGACATCTCCATATATACATTTCATGTGTGAAAATTCATGAACAAAAATTTTATTTATGACTTTTTACCCCCAGGTAATTTGTAAATTTGTTTAATAATAAAATATACAAAGATCAGATGAATACGACTAATTGACACTACTATATCAGTTCATAGAGGTAAGTCACATCAGAACAGGAAATTTTCACCTACCTATAACATGTTATCTTCCATAATTTCTTTATTTATAAAAATTTTATTAAGTAACTACTCCACAATGACATCATATTAGTCAGAATTCTAGCTGTGAAGAATTACAACACCATGGCTGTCAAGCAAAGAACAACTGAATAACTACAAAGAGGTCACTAATAATTATGATCTGAGGTTAGTGGATGTGAAAAATAAATTGTCAGTGCCTCCTTCAGTACTGATATAAAATCTAATTAGAAACACCTTTTTCCTTTATAACTATAGATCCATTCATATAGCTATCTTTGTTTATTGTGGCAGAATTTTTTTCTACATTATGGCATGATTCATTTGGAACAAAAAGCAAAATGGAGAGAACTTTATAACTGAACCTTATACCTACCACACCTATATTTAGTCTGTTTGTTTTATCTCATTTAATTTATTATGGTCAGCTGATGAACCTGTGTATAATCTCTTATGATGTTCTCAGTTGGAGTGTGGAATGGATATCATACTTATACACTAGTATCTAATTCTCAAACTAAAGGGTTGGCAGAAATCTTCTACCAGTGTTCTCATTTTATACTTACCAAACTTGAATGTTGATTCACTACAGGGAAATCACATATTCATTCCCATGGCTTTCACATTTATAATCACAAGTGTTTTTTGTAAACTCTGGAAATAATCATGAGACAATCTTATTTGGGAAAGATATTTTATGTCACCTAGTTTATCTTTTTATGTTGCATTTAAGAGATAGATGATGATTTGCCGTAATTCTTATCTCCTTTGCTATACACATAAAAGGTGGTGAATGATTACTTGTTGAATAATAAGTTCATAAAATTGTTTTAAAGTTGTTCAGTCCCATAAAGAAATTCACATGTCAGCTTCCAAATTATAGGTCACAGATATTCAGTCATGTAATGCATAGAGAAAAATTTGTTTCTGTTAGAAATTATTTTCAAACCCTGAGATAGGAAGTTAAGCAAAAATGAGTAGGTTAATAAAAAGCTTCACCCTCATGGACTTCATATTCTAGTGGCACTATTTAGATAAGTAAGGGGGCAGAAGCCCCCTGGAGAGTGAGCTGGTAGTGGCAAGAAGCCATGGTGGGAGACTGGCTGGCAGAAGAGTAGCTAGTGCAGAGAGCATGGTGCCACAGCAAGGTGACATGGAAAACTGGTACCTGGAAATAGCCAGGGATTTGGAAAGCTGATTTTTGCATCAGCATTTGTTGAAAAAGTTTGAAGAGCAATGGGGAAGCGGAACAGCTTAGAACACTGGAGAGAGAAGAAGCAAAGAGAAGACTCTGGAGAAAGATGAGTTTGCAGAGGTTGCAAACTGCGTAAGGTTTGGAGGGGCGAAGGAGCACCATCCTGGGCATGTGTCTTTGGGGCCTCTGAAACTAAAAATTGGTGACTGCGGTAATAAAAGTGGCCACTTGTGACTTTTAAGGACTTTTAGTTTTCCCAGTTAGTTTTCTTTGTAAATAAAATGCTGTTGTTCAAATTGCATTTGACTGGCAACTGCTATGCTCCGGTGGTAAGAACCTGAAATAATCTGGGTGGCAGAAGCAATATTTTAAAAGTGCTGCTTTTGTTTTCCCCTTTGGCTTGTTGGTTGGAGGTTTCTGTCCTACTTTGAACTGACTTAAGTTAAACAAAATGCGGCTTTCCCTTGCTGAATGTATCTAACTGAAATAAGAGGGCTCTCTGAGATATAAACTCTTTTTAGGACTTCCTCCTTAAGTGGCCAGGGAGACAGTGAGTATCACTGATGTTTGTTACTAACTTGTTTCTATGTCATGTCTTAAGTTCCCTGACTCTTGCAAATTTGGGCACATTTAGCCATTTTGTTAAGTAAGGACAAAAAATGTGATATTTATTTTATATTGTAGTTTTATGGGGGCTTATGGTGAAAAGATAGAAACCATAAATATTAATAGTAAAATGACAGAAAATATATGCATCTTATTAAATGAAGTGAAATTTAAAATTAATAAATGTTATGGCCTTATATGCAGATTTAAACCCACAAGTCATTTTAGCTCAGAAAACAGAAAATTTTAAATACCATGGGTTGAATTGAATGACTTCCATATCATTTCATGATAATTGTGTGACAGAGGAGAAATTGGTTCTAGGAATTTTTTCCTACTAGAAATTAATTTTTCATACTCCTATTTAATTTTACTATAGGACTTCATGTTGAAATAAGCTTTCTTTTGCAAGTTTAATATTAACCTATTATAAGTGTAAGAGAGTCTTGTTTGTCCTTTGTGAGTAAAAGAGATCGACTTAAATCTCAAAGCAATTATTTTTAAAAATAGAACTAAATAAAACCAAACTAAAAAGTAGTCTTCTGACACACAATTCAATATTTATTCAAGTATACGCTGCTGCATTTCTTGCTTAGTTCTGCCTTCCTATGCAATGCTGCTGAAGCAAGAAAAATAGGAGTATATCATGTACATTAGAATTTTAGACTATAATGTGGTCAAAGCAAGTCCTTACAACAGACATTTTTTTGGACAGTAAAATAAGTGTTATTCTTCTATATACTTTTGCTGTGGTTTCCTTTTATTTCCTTAGAGATAAAGAACTTAAAACCACAACAAATTGATAGAATATGTTTTAATCCTAGCTTTGTCATTTTGTTTCATTCAAACTAAAGGATTCCTAAATTTGGAGCAAAAATTTACCTATTTTGCATTAGCATATTCACAATATTAACAAACTTTGATTCATCATTTTGTTTATATAAAATATAAAACAATATTGGATTGACTATAATGAATGTTGGTTTAGGCCTGAAATAAATTGTGTTTGTATCAGCAAACAAATTATTTAAACTGAATTTAATGAGGGAGAAACAAAGGTTATATAAATTATACCACAACATTTACTTTCTATAATAAATTAAGTTTTTCTTTTTCAAAATAAATGTAACAGATAATTGATTTTTCTGCTTATACAAATTATTCATTTATTTAACAACTACATTTTGGGCCTTTCCATGCTGTATATTTGTCAGACATAGAGGATAAGCACATGAACTGTATCATTTATTTACCCCAAGGTAATTTATGAGCTATTGATTGAAGAGATGTAGATGTTAATGATGATATTACAATGAGGATGAGAGAAAACGTAGAGAGGTTATGACTAACAGGATGAAGTATGATAGAATTATGATAGAATTATGATAGAATTATTGATAGAATAATTAGAAATCTACCTTTGTGATGGAGGTCAGAAAAATAGGGGTAACAGCAATTAGTCAAAGTAATAGATTCTTTCTCTGAACAAAGACTGAAGTACAATACGGTATGTAATATGTAATACCCGAGCCAATATGTAATTCTAACATCTATATTAAAAATCAAAATAACTTGGCAAAATTAATTTTAATATCGATATAACTTGATCAATATATCCTAAATATTAACTTGGTATACAATATAAAATTATTAGAGATTTTTTACTTATTGTACTAATTTTTTTTTTACTTTTTTTGTACCAAAATCTTGAAATTGAAGTTTACAAATATAGCACATTATAATTTATACAAACCTCTTTTCAAGTGATTAAGCGCTCCATATGACTAGTGGCTACCATCTAGGAATAATAAAGTTCTGGACTTACTTATTCCCCAAGAAGAAGGGGTAGCAGAATGAGCTGAGTTGGTGAGTTAGGGGCTAAGAAGAGAAAAGCACTGGGACTAACAGTGACCACAGAAATATGAAGTGCTCAGTAATTAGGAGGAAACAGAAGAGTTGAATTACTCTTTGGAAGATATTTC
Source organism: Uropsilus gracilis (assembly GCA_004024945.1). NCBI lineage: Eukaryota > Metazoa > Chordata > Mammalia > Eulipotyphla > Talpidae > Uropsilus > Uropsilus gracilis. The sequence continues at coordinate 19,692 of PVHY01007146.1, forward strand.
ATTAGTTATTTCTTACCATCTGCCCTATCAGGTATTTCCGCTGCTGCCAGGACCATTTGTTGATATCCTAATATGGCTGCTGGTAGGCATCATGGCAGTTTGCTAGCTTGTTATATTTCTAGAAGATAATCCCAGAATTTTCCTCACTTGGGGACAAATCCCTTTTTCTTACTTCAAAGAGATCTATTGGCTGCAGGAAATTCATAAAGTGCAGCTGGACTCTGTATGTTTTTAATTCCCAAATCACTGCACTGAGCCATAAAATCTCTGCTGAGTAAATGTTTTAAATTTTATAAAGCTTTCGTAAAAGCACCTTTATATTTACAATAAAATTGGGAGGTAGGTATAGAGATTTCCCCCTTGCTATTGTCTTCACACATCCACCTCAATCATCAATATCCCCAGCATAGTGGCACATATTGGCACTGATGAAACTGTATCGATGCTTCATAATCATCGACAGCTCATAGCATAATTTAGGGTTTGCTCATAGTTTGTACATTCTATGGATAAGGAAAAATGCATGAGGACACCATAACACTTCATTGAGTAATGCTTCTTCCCAAATTAGTCCCTGTGTTCCTGCTATGTGATTTATGTGACTAAAATTCTTCAATGCATATTGAAGCAATGGATGTTTTGCAAGGTGATCTTTATGGAAGGATACCAAAAAGAAGACATTCCCTGCTTCATCTGAAGATGATCTTACAATTTGGCTTTGCTGCTTTTAAAACTTTATGGGACATTTGCAATTCTGAGAGGCCAGTAAAAGTTGAAAATCTGTGAGGTTTGTATGTAATTTCAACTTAGAGCCAATCTTGTGTATTATGTTTATTTTGCATTTTGATGTATTTTTATTTAGATAATGTTGGTTTACAACACTGTTTATGATTTAGGGTACAGGTTCACATTTCAGATGTATGTTATCACATTACTTCTACAACCAAAGCACTGTCATAGCTACATAGCTAGCATGTAAGTTTTTTGGAGCAGGACTTTGACTCATGTAGTTTACTGATACACCACCAGATCAAAGAATAGTGAATAGCTCCAGTTAGGTGTTCAATGAATATTAAAATAAATGAATTTTCACAACTGGCCTTTCAGGGTCCCTGCAGCCCACTTGAAATTGAGTCATTTAAAATTATGATATAACCAATTAAAGGGTTGTTTAAAATTTCCAACTGCTTAGATTCACGCTTTGGGATTAAATCCATGAAAGTGTGGCTGAGAAACTGAGAAAAGTAGGTGTGGGAGGCAAGGGAAGTCATAGATAATAACTCAGCAAAAAGTAGACCTCAGTATAATTATTAGACTGAATTGAAAATGTATTGTTCACAACTCAGATAAAATGCCTTAATCCAATGTAATAGTTGACAGCTGAGGTTTTCACATAATCATACAACTGTCTTGAAAACTTAGCCTACTACTTTCATAATCCTCAGTTCAGAAAATTGTCATTGTCAAGCAAGTGCTTGAGTTTATCAGTACATCATACATACAAGACTTTCAACTTGTTTTGCTGCTAATTACACCTACTGACAAGTCAATGAAGCTTCAATATGACTTTCATAAAATAAAAATTCAAGCCTATAAACACATAGATAAAAACACTTATAGGTAAAAACCATAGATGTTAAAAATATAGTAAATATTGTAAATTTGTAGATAAGTTATTCCTTAAAATATCCCACTTGACCACTATGAAATATGTCTTATTTCTTGGATATTAATTCCTGAGTTGTCTGTAGATGCTGCTATTCTTTCATGCTGGATCTTCCTTGTCTTTCTCCCTCTTCTTGCTACATTATTTCCTTTATTCTTTAAAATCTTTATTTCTATTTCATTCATTGTCACAACATATTCTTTTTATAAATGAATCAGTTAATACTGATTTACTACTTCCCCCATATTGGATAAACTTTTCCCTCTGATATAGACAAATTGCACACATGTGCACACACATGTGCACGTACATGTGCACGCACAGGAACATTCCTCTATCATCTAGGTTCTTTTCACGAATGAACCTAGAAAAGCAAACATCAGATTAGTAAAAGAAAAATCCAAATTTGCATATCTGTAGAGAATTCACATGCTTGTAAATTCTAAAGGAAATGGGAAAAGTGGGGATTAATATTCTTTACTGGGAAATAGGATTGTAGTCTGGGGCATTAAGGAGGATAGGCGTGTTTGGGGTGAGTAGGAATGGATGAGTTAATGTAATTAAAACTCAGTGTTTGCCCTGTATTAGAATAAATTTTTCTGAATAGAAAGGTTATTTCTGGAGATGTCTGTTAATCTAGGTGATCTTTATTTATTTATTTTTTGAGACTAGGTTTTGCTATTTTTGCCCATGGAACCACAGGCTTATGTTGCCCAGGGTACCACAGACTCAGGCAATCCTCAGTCTCACCTTCTCAGGTAGCTGGGATTACAGGCGTGCACCACCATGCCCAGCTGTTTTTTTGGAACTAGGTCTCACTACGTTGTCCAGAGCAGGACTCGAACTGCTATCCCTGGTCCCCGCAGTGGCTTTGTAGGCTGTTGCTTACAGGCATGCACCACCATGCCTGGCTAATCTAGGTAATCTTTTATTCTTTAAGGTTAAAACCCACAGGCCTCAATTGACATATCAAGTTCTACATACCAGGTTCTACATACCAAGGTGACATATTTTAGAAAAAGTCTTGGAAACCTGTGTAAATACTGTTGGAAAAACTGATCTTATTGATTTATATATACATGAACATTTCACTAATACAAGCATACAGTAATGAGAAAATAAAATCAATAATGATTTATAGTCATTTGTGAAGTCCTGTCATATGGAGGTACATTGTCCTACTCTTTTCAACTTTAATATAAAGATATTTTCTGTGTTACTTATTAGACGATACTATTTTGAACACCTCTTTCATGTCTTTCTTAAAAAAAATATTTACTATGTTTGACCTGAAATATTAGATTCATGAAAATTCCACTGAGAATGAGAATAAGATAATTTACTGACATAAACAATAGGTAGATACGCCTATGGTTATCAGATTTTCCATGTTTTCAGAGACCACCTTCATTTTTTAGTTTCTCAAATGAATGATTACTTCATTAATTTATAAACTTCAAAAAATTCAAACCTTTTATTTCTAAACAAATTAAGTGAGCACATGTCAAAATTTAACTCATTACAAAACTGGTTCAAAGAGAGTTGAAGAAATAAGTCTATTAATATTGTTGAAAGAGGATTGTTTGAATAAGATTGCTAACTTAAATGCAATGTCACTAATGTCTACCAGTGCTTACAGGATCATGTTTACTTTGTGATAGAAATTATATGCACCTGTCCTGGACAAGTTTCATCTTTGTGGGGTTATGCTTAAAGAGCGATATCTATTGCTTTCTATTTTCTGTAGGCAAATATACATTTATCTTGTTATAAAACATCCTAATTAATAGTCAACAGTTAGACAAGGGTTTTACACATAGAGAATTGAAAATCCTCACATGTGTATACTAGTCAATAACTAGTATATCACTAAAAGAATGGCAAGAATCTTTTGTATATTTCTTTCCTTTCTTTCTTAGCATTTCCCTATAGCTAATACTGCTCAAGACTAAGGATTCGGATACTTTTTTTTCTCCTACCATAAAAACATTTTACTAAATACTCCACCAAGTTGAATAACTTCCTGCCACTGCTTTGAAACTGATTCACATACCTCTTCAGAGATACTTGTTCTAGCATGAAGCTCATAGTCTGGTCACCACCTTAGTTACTAGAATGTGCTATCTGTAATATGATTGACCTGTCTGTCCCAACTTTGGTATCATCCTAATTCTAATTAATGTCCTCACCCTTTCTTTAAACTTTACATTCCATTAGCCAGAAAGTTATTAATTCTTTAAGTCAAACTACTACTTGGCGAAAAGAAATGGTTGTACTAGGATAGCTGCAAATATGTGCTCACTAAGTCTGTGACCAAACAGAAATCACTATTAAAAAAAAAAAATGACACAAACCTTTCCCTGTCCTCATTTCATGAAAGACTACTAATCCTGGAAAGCACAATGAATTATCTTAAGTTTCCAGAGAGGTGATTCCATTGCTGAAGTCATGCATCTGTACAGAAAAATATCACTGTGCATCCATGGTTGCCAACCCAGCTGAGTCATAAAAACACAGAATTAAATCCTAGTATTGATTTTTTTAGTCAATTATTTTACTACTCGAAACCAATTAAGGCCTCTTTACTCAAATCTCTAGCTCATTACCATATGCCCACCTCCCTATTTCTCCATTAATAGCATATAATGCTATTTAACATATAACAGAAAAACAGTAAAAGTCATTACCAGGGTTTTCAATTTCTTGCCAGAGCAGGTTAAATCTACTTGTAGTTGCATCACTATTTTTCTCCTTTATAATTACTAAGGAAGTAGTATACTTCCTGATACCAAGATTATTTCTCAGTTGGTGCTTTGAATCCCACTAACATCTGAAATTGATGCTCTTGATTATATACTCCCTTTCCCATAACTGTTTCTTCCTTACTGCTCATTTCTTTTAGTATTTATTATCTCTACGTTAAAAAGCAATCCTATTCTTAACCGTCACTAGATATTATGTCTTTGTTTCCCCTTCAAAGTCAAAGTCAATGGTCTCTCTAGCTATGTTTTCGCAGTCTCAACTTTCTCTCCCTGCTCCCAGTTTAATGTATTCCTATCTTCTCCTGCACTTGTAAGTTACTTATTCTCATTGCTGTCATGGATTGGGAAATTTAAGAGAATGAGCATTTATATAGATATATTGGAGTGAGAACTAAACAGGAGACAGGAAATACTGCAAAATGTCCAGAGTTAAGGTTGGTTACCTTATATCAAAGGGGAGAGAGAAAAGAATTTTTATCTGGGAGCATGGAGACACACCACGTGGAGAACATAAATTATAAATGAACTTCATACGACAGTTCATACTGCTATTTTTTTCTGCATATTGTATTGGCTCTGCATTTTCTTTTATAGATAAGGAATAACCTACCTACTTGACTATTCCACAGCAGGGAAAACTGAGTGGTCTCTACTCATGTATATTATGTAATTTAAGAAGTGACCATTTTGCTCACTCTTTACAGACACCATTAATGTTAAAAAGTCTCAAGAGACAAATATTGTTATGTTTTATCTTATTTGTAATAAAGTAAAATATAATTGCATCCAGAAATGTGAGATGCACAGGAATGATCAGAGTTAGTCCTCTAATTTCCTTATTTCTCTCTAGTTCTAAATTTCCTTGTTTCTCATTCCATACCACGTTTCTTCTTATAGATATTTTACCTCATGAAGTACTCACAGGCAGAATGTGGTTCACAAACCATTTTTTTTTTTTCTGGAAGGAATTTTAAAATCCTCAAACGTATTTCATCATTTTGCAGGAAAGGCAAGTGATAGAGAATAAAGGTGTTGCTTTCAAAAATCAGTTGGTTGGGGTGGAAACCACTACATATAGAATATCTACATGCAAGTTTAAAGGTCACTGTGGATAAAGTTGCCTATCCAAGTTTACTCTTACTCTTATAAACATCCGCACTGAGTTTCAGTTGTTCCTTTGACAATAGTGATGTACACATCATTTTTCTTCATTTTGTGATCAATACTTAGGAACTATAGAAGAAAAACTGAATGTGTCTCTGCCCAAATTCTCCTTTTCCTTTCTTGTTAGACCTTGATTAGATTCATGATTACTATGTGCTATTTTCTTAACGTTAAATAAATGACCCTAATCTGTTAGTGGACTTTTTTTTGGTATACATTATTTAGATACATGAGAAAATTGGTGTCACAGTCACATACACTTTGGAATAAATGCTCATTGTCAATCACATCTTTAGCAGTATGCAAAAGCACTAGAGACATAGATATTAACAGAATAAAGACATCTTTGCAAATTTTTTCTGTTACTAACAACTTAATTGACACTTTTGGTCATAACTACCAAATGGTTATTTAAGTAAATAGTTAATTCACTGTTAAGATTGGAAAGAGCTGTTGAAACAAGTTGATATAGCCTGAAGTATGTGTGAAGGAACTGTCCCCAGTGGAATCAAACACACATTCACTAAAATAAAGTACAAATAAGAGGCAACTATACGAAGAATAAGGGAAAGTACATTCCATGTTAGAGGAAGCAGACTTGAAAATATACTGAAATGAGAAAATAAATATCCTATTTAAAAGGTGATGGTTGTTGCTGTTTTGTTGCTATCTGCAGGCTCATAAACAGGTTGATGATTGACTGCATCTATAGCATGTAAAGATTATGAATCATTAGTGTAAAAAACTGTGCTTTCCAACAGTGCCTTTATAAGTGCTATTGTTCAAATCATAACAAATCTCTCTCTTCTCTTTTCAATTTAGAAAAATGTAAATGAATATAATCCCATGATCAAGTTGTGATATTATGAAATGAAATTGATTTACCTTAAATTCCTATAGAAGTAACAATTTCCTTTACTCTGATGAAGATATTTTACACATAATTGCACAGAAAAGAAACTAATTACAGCATTGTCCTGAATACACCTGTGAAAAATGCCTCTCAGAGAAGGGTTAACTTTATGTGTCATATAAATTGGGTCATAGATCTGCTATCACTATCTCTCCAGCCTTATTCTCATAAAGTTAAAATTACAAAATGATAGTATTGAGCTTACTGCTATTGAAATCACACATGTGTATTAATGGAAATGAATATAAAATAATATTCCAGTCCTTTTTTAAAAAATTATAAGTTTTAATCTTTTCTGCACTTGTTCTGGTGGGAGTTATTTTCATAATTCACAATTTTGTTTCTATTTGTTTTGATCTATTCTAGACATTATCTTATTGCCATACAGCAGAGATCAATAACCACTTGTGCTAGTAATGAAGGTCTACTTAAAACTAGTCAAACTAATTTTTCTGCTAGTTGTCTAGGGATGCTTCCCACTTAAATGTATAGTAGTTGATGTAAGAGATAATATGACCCAAAAAGCCATTGGTATTTATTAACTGACCCTTTGCAGGTAAGTTTGCCAACCAAAATATTTCCCTGACAAAGTAAAGGAGACTACTTGGTCACATTTCTAGTATCTTCTAATTTCTTCCCTCTCCTTTTTGTAACTAACTTTATAAAAGCATTTTTTTCAATTGCACATTGAAATACTTAAACTTCTATTTTAATTTTTCCCAATTGTCATAGTTAATCTCATGTCCACAGTGCACAAACTGAGACTCTGTGTTTTCATACTTCTTGCCAAACCTGCTTTCATATTTTTCTGTTGTGACTTTTCCCAGTCTTGTGTCTAGAGAACATGTACCCTTCATTTATCTTGCTACTCATGTGCCAAATTTATTAAAAATCTTTGGCAGAGATTACATATGATCACCAGTATTCATGATTTCTTGCTAGGCATACAAATACATACTTTTTTTCCCCTAAATATTTTATTTAGATAGAGCCAGGTAACTAAGTTCCACTTCGTTGGAAAAATAACTTATAGTTGTGCCCTAAATTCCACACTTGCATTTTACCCATGCACTGACTAAATACAGAGGGTGTCCAGGATATAGAGAAGAGTGGAACTACAAAATACAATGTATGTAAAAATGCCTGACAGTAAGTATCATATTGTGACAGGAGGAAAAATGTTCCATTATTGTCTCAAGCAGCTCAGGCACTTTTCCATCATCTTCCTCCACCCCAAACATTGCTTTTGCTACCCTTTTTAATGCAAAGACTCTTCTCTCTTCTTAGTATGCTTTATTTTTAACTTAAATGGAGAAAGACAAATAGCAGATGGTGTTGCTTATTATAGGTGGAATATTGAGAAACAAAGAGACAGAAAACTAAACTGATCACGATCTCTAGAAAAATGATGGAGAATTGATGCTGCAGGAGAAAGGTGGGGAGGTGGGGGAGTGGGTGGGGGGCAGAGAACAGTGAAGAGAGGGTAGACTGTTGTGAAGGACCATGGTTCCTTGTGTGGTAGCCTTGTGTGGGGTCATTCTTCTGAGGAGCTGTAACCCTTTGTTTCTGAATCCTTACAGTGTTATAAACCAGAATCACCTCAATTGAATTTATTTTTGAACATATGGCATTTATCTTTATGAAACTTATATCTTCTTAGAAAATAGATGAGCCTGTTTATAAATCTGCAACTATATCTGTTATTACTGTTATATATGTTTTAATTAAATGCAATATTTTGAAGTTACTGTTGCAATTATTTCTTTGGACAGTGAAGATTTAAATTTGAAACTAATGCTCATTTGAATCTGTATTTCACATTTTTATGCCACATCATTGTTCTGTTAATTAAATTTTACATTGGTGATAAATTCCATGGGTGCACATAGTGTCTGTCTGAAAAACAACTTTATTTCATATGAATTCTTAAAATTTTCTGACTACAAAAATGTAGATAAATATTTATTCCTTTTCATCACCTTCAAAACATTTTATTGTATTTTGATATTGCTCCTGAGATTGTCAGTATAAATGCAGTATAAATGTCATATCTTCAATATTTTAACTGCCTTTTATTCTGACTTTATTTTAACCCTTTTTTCCCTTTGTCTTCCATGCAGTTTCATAATCAGATGTATAGTAGAATTTATTTTTTTTATCATCTGTCAGTTTTATTAGACTTCCTAAAGGAGTAACATGATACACATTTTACTAATCCTTGTAAATTTTTACACAGCAATTCTTCAAATATTGACTATGTCATATTCTACCACTGTGTAGCTTTCCAGTGAAATGTAGATACAACTTCTTAGCTATCCTCTATGTCTTAACCTCAACCTTTGTCTCTTAAGCTTTCTTACAGGTCTTTAATTTTTTTGACCATTATTAGTATTTCAATCTGGCCAGTCTTTCTTAGTTACCTTACTGTTCAATAATTTTATTTTCAGTTGTGTCTGCCTATTTAAGTATATTAGGTTTTCCAGTTACAGAATATATAGACATGCCTTTTATAAAAATTTGCACATATATGTGTGTGTGCATGCATATGCATGCATGCTAGTAGTAGTTTACTGCATATTTAATTGTGTTGTGTATAGACTTGACTATTTTATGATGTATTCTTGAAAATCAATATCTGACTACTCTATGAATCCATTTTATTTGGCTATTTTATTATCTCTTGATTTTTGTTACTTATTTTGTTTCTGTGAGTATTGCTTGGACATTACTTTCATGAAATTATTTTTCTATTATGTGTTAATCTTAAAGAGGATTTTTATTTTCTTTTGCCCATACTAGCAGTTCAAAAAAAATGAAATATTCTGAAGTCATGAATGCCTATGTCTCTTCTCTTAGAGTGGAGCCATTTGGAATTCCAATCAAAATAGAGGATGCTTTCCTGAAGTCTTCATCTTCAATAGATACTAAATTTAAACTCCACTCTTTAGCCCAGTGCAATTTACCAGAATGAAGTAAATCCTTTATTGTATCTTCATCAGACCCCAAAAACATACAGCATCCTTTGGGCCCCTATATAAAGTATGGAGAGACTTCTGTAAATGTGGTAGTCCCGTCGCCCAGACTACCAAAATCCTGAGCTTTGTCCACCTGGTTTTGGAGTCTTCCAAATGTAGAGCTCTATTTCTCTGTTTGCTCCATTCTGGGCAAATAATACTAAGCAAAAACAACCTTAGAAGTTCAGAGGGTCCAAACTTTTCTGTTTTCTTTAACAAGTAGTAGGATATTACTTTTTCTAAAGTTAACTCTCATTTTTCAAACTTTTTGAGAAAAGTAGTTGGCATTAACTAACCCTTGCTTATCAGAATATTATGCCTTGAATATATTATCTTTGCTTTCCCTTCTCTCTTTCTGGAACTATCATTCTGTATCTGTTATAATTCTACCTTAATAGTTTGTGGCTGACTTCTGAAATAATTTTTATTTTATCTCTCTCATGCTGTAAGTTTTGTGGTTTTATCATTGTAACTTTAATTTCTTTAAAATCTGACAATTCTATTTCAAATAAATATGAATTGTTGTTTTCTGGTTCTTTTGTCAAATCCTACTGGTGTTCATTATGGTTGTAATTATTTCACAAATACTTTCTACTTTTAATTTTTAAAGTATTTTTCTGTGAACAGAACTTTTGCTTCTTGTAACATCATTTACAGATCACACCTATCCCTGCTCTCTGTCACATCATGCTTTAAGTCATTCAAATATCTTGCTCCCTTCCCTACTGCTTCATAATTAAAAAGAAAGGAATGGAAAACACGAATTGTTCCTATGCTTGATTTTCTGGTTAGTGAACTTTGATATACAATGAATAGACAGGAAAAAGAGAACTGTTTATGCTGACGACTACTTGGCATAATTGAAGCACCAACATTTCAAATGCTTTTTTGAAATTATTTCTCTTTACTTGCCAGGGAGGCTTATGGAAACACCTTTAAGAAGAAAAAGAGGAGTATATAGGGGGGTTAATTTCTCCAAGAAATACTGTGGAGTAATGGGGGAAATTTTTTGGAAGAAATTAGAAAGTCATCAAACATCAGACTTAAAAGTTTACACTGTGAAAAATACTGTCCTCTCTGCCATCCCATATTAGATGGTATTTGACAAGATAAGAGCAACACTGAGACACAGAAACTTAATCTTGGAATAGTATTTAGTATTATTCTGGTTCAGGTTCTCTTTTCACTGACACATGCTTTTTATCTGATGTAATTTCCCTCCAGATCGAAGTTGGGAGCTCATAATATACCAAAATACCTTATTTTATGTCAGACAGATATAATTGATAGTTATGTTGATAAATAGAGTAAACCAAAGTAGATGATATAAATGGAATATGATATATGTCATGCGATTATTGAAGGTATTCATTATGTACTCTATAAATATGAGCGTATATTAATAATTGATGCCTTCTGTGATGAAAGAAGGTAGTATTTTGCATTTGTTTGCCTTGGGGATATAGGAGTTTGGCAAATACATGGATAGACTTAGTAAGTTTTAGGCATGATTGTTAGTGAATCAAAAACCTACTTATTTTCATGATAGTTGGAGGGATAATAGGAAAATATTGCAAATGGAATGGTTAAAAGTATTAATTAGGCTGAATAAAGTAGTTTTCATACTGTAATGTAAACCTCAGTGACAATAATTATTTGTGAATATTTTGTTACATCGTCTCTAAATTAAAGTAAGCTTTCCTTTTAGCAAAATGTAGTTTGCATAATTATATGTGAAAATAGATATGGTCAAAAATATTTTTCACCATCCCTTCCTCTTTCCTACACTATCAATCTTTCTCTCGCCCTATTTTTCTTTCCTGTAATTACACACCCAATTTTAGCATATTCATGCTGGTTTCAGTCATTTGACTGTCTTCCTACTCTAAACTCATTAACATTGTTAAATTATATCTAAAATCATTTCTAAGATTTCATGTCTTTAGAAAAGTTGACTTGCCAAAAGTTTGCAAAACATCAAATTAAGCCAAATAAATGGGTCAATAAAGCCAATAGCATCCAGAAACACACATCAAATGAAGTAATCCTTATAATACATATATACACACAGACATATACATTTTTTATTTCCATAATAACTGTGAACATGATAAAGCAGAGTTCTACTAAAGAAGTTTCCTAAAACAACTGAATATCTGCTAATTCCATATTGAAAGTGCTTACTAGACCCTTCTAAATAGTACAACTTAAAAAATTTCAAATTGGAAAATAAATCTATAATGTGACAGGTGACAGGTCAATTAAATTTAAAAATACTGTAAAGTTTAAGGATATTAAAATGTTAACATAGTTCAATAAAAACTACTTTCTTAACTTGCTCAATAACATTGAAAATGTAGCAACAATTTTCTATGTATTACTAGTATCTACACATAAAATTGACAGTTTATGTTGTAATTATATAATGATATGAATCTAGACAGTACACTCCCTCGCATATATACATATACACTAATGTACCATGGGAAATATTATTTTAACATGAAAAAAAGGAGAAACTCACTTTAACAATACCTAATTATTGTCTCTTCAAATAAATAAAATTAAAATTAAGTTTTCCTCAGACATAAAATCACTGTTGGATGAGGGGAGAGAAAAATAAGTTATTAAAGTATTTAGCTACATTGACAGGCATTCAAGTTCAGTAACATTCTTTTTTCTAGGAGTCAAGAAGCCTTGTAGCAGGGAATTGAGGACTCAAGAATGATTCTTTATATTTTCCTGCATAATTATCCCAGTCTGTGTCATCTGCCCTCTTATTTCAAGGAAGTAACTCCTACTTGCCGTTATTAAACTGAATTTTAGGTAGGAATATGGGATAAAGAAAAATAACAAATTGTATAAAACATCTTAGTTTGGTTCTTTTGACCAGGAAAATGGTACTGTCCCTCAAATATTTGACCCAATATAATTTTTTACTGATATCATTGATCAAAATTCAGTCTAGCAGATAATCTTGATTTGATGATGTCTTGGAATATTAGTACTTCTCATGGACACAATATGTATTTCAACAAAATTGAGTTTTATTAATTACAAAAAATGTAAGGAAATAGAATATTACAATGTTTCTTTTTTTGGCTACAACATATTTTATAAACTGTTATATTAAAGACAATCTTCATAAGCAAGCTCAAAAACAACCAATGAGGAAAATTATACATGTAATAAAAGATGACTAGAGAGAACAGGGTTATCTCTAAGTACAGCCTGAAATATAGAAATAGATTTTTCTAGGTCAAGTAAGGAAGAATTTTCTTAAAGGGTATAAATCAAGAATAGTAAGTTTGGATAAGAATATTTAAACATAGACTGGAAAGACACTGTGACACAGAATTTTATAGGGTGATATAAGAAGACACCCAAAGAGACCAAAGAGATAAGCACACTACCTAAACCTAAATATAGCCTCAACATGATTCTTTTGGATAGTCTTTCATTTGCTTAAGAAAGTTACTTATTTTACTAAATTATAGTTAGATTCATAATCAGGTTTAATATCTAAATATATCAATCTCTGCCCCCCTTGTTTTTCATAGTACATTTAACTACTCATTTCAGCCCTTTCCCTCCCTGAATTATAATTTTAAAACATTTATTTTTAACTAAGGTAATATTAGGATACTCCCATTCAGGTATGGTCACCATAGAACACCCACCACCAAAGTCATATCCCATCACTATAGTCCACTGTGTTTCCTTCCTTCTTTTTTTCTGATCCTTCTTCTATACCCTCCCTGCCCTGGATACTTCAGTTCTATAACCTGAAGTACAATTTTCTATTGAAATAATAATAATATCTATGATGACCCCATTAAAACTAAGAGTTGTGATTTTATGTATCAGAATGGCAATCTATAAGTAGGGCCATCACTTATAGAAAATATTTGAAGATTGCATAAGTCTCAAGAAAAGTACTCAATGTTTATTCTTTTAGTCTCAGTAGAAATTTCAAAGTACATAAAGGTATGTTTAATTGATCTCTCATCTTGAATATTCTTTTAGCACCATCTCTATCTAGTTGAGCTAATGAGCATCTCGCATACAGCATGAAAGGCTTTGGCTTAGTCAGAGGTTTCTAGATTACTTGATAATGGCTTCAGCAATCTCATCTATTATGGACAGACCAGAAAACTGTATGTGCTATTATGTTTACTCAATTCTCAAGAATGTTCTCAAGTAAACCTTTTTGACTTCACATTTTGTTTGATTCTTTGCAACTCTTGAGTATACTATGAATGGAAGAAAATGTATTTTTCCCATGAAAACCATGCATATTTTCTTATTTAAAAGATTCTATGGCGGTGAATTCAGGTAATTCTTTAAGGAGAGGTAAATTATGTATAAAAATAATCACTGTGTGGAGGAAAGGAACCTTATTCTCAGAGTCAGAATTTGAGGATGAACTTAGAAAAGAAAAATCTAGTGGAAAAAGAGTCTTCACCAGCTACTTTCTTCAACCCCCATAGCTGACTCCAGCTTATATACCTTTGGAACAGATGAGGGTATTTTTATTAGTTAAAAAAGAAGTCATATTATGGAAAGCATATTATCTTTTTGTATGGGAATCCAATTCCTAACATCCTAAGGAAGGTCAGCAGACTTGGACTCAGGGGGTTATTATCTCTGTGATAGATAGAATTTGTAAGGAAGGCAAGAACTTTAAGAAACAGAAATCAGTCATAAGGGGAGGAGGTGAAAAAAAAAGTCTATGATAAGGACATGGCCTTGTTTCCCTGGACCCTGTGGGTTGCCTCAGGAAACCCCAGGCTTTTAGAGGGCTGAATTCTGCTGATGACAACAGTCAAGCTAGCAGCAGAGTGCTATTTTCACAGCAATTATCTTTGAAATGCTGACTCACTCTCTGCAGGTCTCTTTACCTTTGGACTTAACTGTGGCCGATTTTCTTCCATAAATGTGCCAAACTTTGCGGGATTTTTTTTTCCACCCTCAGGCGAAAACAATATATGTCTTATATCTTATTTACCAACACATGTTAACTAGAGAGCCTAGCTAAAGTGTGAATTTATATGAGGAGGGATGCTGAGGTTTTAATTTTCGCTCACTGGACCACCAGAGCTTATTATTTTTTCAACAATATATTCTTTGGAATAGGTAAGTTTAATAATGAGGGAAATGACTGCTCAAGGCAGTTTGTGTTTTAAAAAGAGCAAAGACTTTATGTTCCAACCAAATAGAATGACACTGGTCCTGTAGGCTTTCCAGTAGAATAAACAACAAACAAAATTAAAGGAAAAATATTTGAAACAGTGGTTTTCAAGACACTAGATTTCAGGTAACACAGGACAATTATCTCTGAGAGATAAAAACAAATGTGATGTTTTCTAACACACCCACATGTTGCAAACACATGGTGAAAGCAGTTTTCAAGGCACAACTCAAAAAAGGGAAAGTGGGGCTTTGGAGAAGATCAGGAAAACCTCCGATTTACTGAAGTGTACATGGGACTAGAGAGAATGAAGTGGCTAGTTTGCAAGACAATTTACCAGGGAGAGGAGAAACAGAGAGAGATAAATCTCTGAGTGGAAATCATCAAGGGTGGTCCCTGAACATTCCCACTCCAGGAGAGAGTATGTGGAGATCCACAACGAGAATCAGGACAGTCAGACCACAGAGCCTACAGAGTTTAGCAGAGTTAACCAAAGTGATGCACTTTGTGATCAGATAGACAAATGTTCGGAAAAAAAATATTCAGCCTGTCATGCTCCTTCTCTCACGAGATTCTCTTAAGGAAGAGCTCTCTTCATGTACAGACTCTCTTTGTTTTATTTGGTTAAGAACTTGGGGATAAAAGGATTTTCTTAAGTCTGCTCTGACTTGATTACCTTCAGTTAAAAAAATATTCCACATGCCATAATATAGTGACACATTTTGGAGTAGCATTTTCTGCTCCCCTTTAATTACATTAATTTTCAAAAATTAAAACTTTTGCATTTCTCAGATGAATTCAAGTTGGTCATCATATTTCATCTATATATTGCTGCATATTAATAATTATTGAGGATTCTTTTTCATTAGGGATTGGTAGTTACTTCTCTTTAAATACATTATCTGTTTTTGGTAATCAAGTTATAAAGGGCTCATAAAATGAGTTTTAGAGTGTACTCCTATTTTCTACAAGGGATTATTTTAAATTTCTGTATTTTTTGGTAGTACTCACGGTGAAATCGTGTAACAGGAAATGTCTTTTTCAGAATATTTTTAACTGTAAGTGTAATTCATTTACTGGATACATATACATACATTCACGTGTATGTATGTATATGTACATGGCATGTATGTGTGTACATGACCATTTAGGTTAGCAGTTTATCTTTCAGTTGGTATTAGTAGCTTGTATTGCTGAAGGATTTTTTTTCCATTTCAATTTTACTATCAGATATAGGAGAATATGTTTGTTTACAATTTTATGCTTTTATTATATGGAGATTGTAATGGTGATCTTTCTCAGTATATATCTTCAAGAAAGCAACTTTTGGTTTCATTATTTCCTTGCTTCAGTTTCTTGATTTTTATCTGTTGGTTTTCTATGTTTCATCTTATTACTTTTTTTCTTTATTATTTCCATCATTCTGTTTGCTTTAGGTTTGTTATTCTTTATTTACTTTTGCTAAGTAAAATTTTACATTGATAATTTGCCATTGTCCTTCTGTTCTAACACAACCATATTGTACTATAAATTTTCCTTCAAGGAATACTTTAGATGTATTCCACAAACATTGTTATGCTGTTTTCTCATTTGTTCTGCTGTTGGGGTATCATGTTAAAAAACCATTGTATCATATTACTAGACAGTATTTTACTTTTAAAAAAATCTTATATTTTATTGATACACTTTTAAGGGTATTTTTTAATTTTAACAGTATAGCTTCACAACTTTTCAAAATTTTACCATACCAAACCCATCATCCAATGATCCTCCATATGTAGTACAGTGGACCACCTCCTTTCTTTGTTCCCTCCCCCTGCCATACCCCTGCAGAAGTCTATGATGATGTCCTAAGTTTGTTTTGTGTTGTCTTAATCTTTTCCTTTGTTTCTTTTTGCTATATTTCCTTAATGAGTGAAATATCTGGTATTTTACTTCTCATTCTGATTTATTTCAATAACATAATTCCCTAAACTTCCATACATATTCTCACAAATGGCAAGATTTCATCTTTTTTTTAATTGCTGACTAGTATTTCACTGTATGTATATATATACATGTATGCATATATACATATGTATATATATGTATGTATATGTATGTATATGTATGTATATATGTATATATGTGTATATATACATATATATATATACAACATATTCTTAATTAACTCATTAGTCCTGGGCACTTCAGTTGTTTCCATAGCCTTGGTTACTGTAAATGGTGCTTCAGTGAACATAGAAATGCATCTATATCTTCAGATTAGGGTTTTGTATTTTAACACCTTGCAGTTTGGAATTATTAGATCATATGGTAGATCTGCTTTTAATATTTTGAGAAAATACATACTGTCTTCATAGGGTTGGATCAGTATGCATTTCTGATGGAGAGTACATCCTGGGTACCTCTATTTAAATTGCTGATACATACATTGATAAAGTTAGAGGTAAAAAAAGGAGATGCTTTCCTATTGCTTTAGAATTGTAAATTTCAAGATTAGAATTTACAGGGGAGGAGAAAGGAAAAAGAGTATTGTGATATGAGCTGATTGACAGAACTCCTTTTGACTCCTGGCTTTAGCAGTAAAAGAATGGAATAAGGATATAAATAGAGTTTTTAGAACAAATATCAGAGGGAACCATTTTGAGATGCAGGCATTTTGGAAGGGGATGTGCGTTCAGCTACATGCCCGAGGCAGCTACCCATGGCCTTGGTCTAGCTGTTAGACTATGACCTCAGCATGCACAAGCTGAGTGTGTGTGTTGAAGGAGTCTGAAGAGTTTAGTAATTTGAACTCCCGTGTTGAAGTTTGTCATATCTGTTGACTTAAATGCCTTTGGAGCAGCCATGAGCTAGGCCTGAAGAAATGGACTTTATTGGTTCCTGAATCTCAGAATTTTTTAATACTACCTAAAGTAAGGGGATGGTGCAAGAAGAACATCACGCTTCCAACTACATGCTTGGAAAAGTTAGAATATGCCAAAGGAGGGAAAGAAGAATGCTCTGCATTTGAAACAATGTGCTGTTGAACTCTATGTGATTGGACATGTGGTGAGATGATCGAAGACGAAAAGACAGTTTTGACAATGGTGGGGTAACTGTTTTTTTTTAATTTATCTTGTAGTACATATTAAGGTAATCACTTTGCTTATTAATAAATTATCTGCTCACTACAAGAGTTTGGTTTAGATTTGAAAGATCTGATTTGGAATTTTAATCAGATCTATGGATGGTAAACTGCAGGTTCTAAGTACTTTTTATTTTATTTTATTTCATTATTTTTTTTTTCTGCAAACTTGGAGCAGCCTGGAGCTGGGACAAGTAGTGGGCAAGTGGCAGGTATTTGAATAACACAGATAACTGGTGAGACTGTGGAAGCTTAAGTGTTAGTAAAAGCTTTGCCCAGTGCAATGGGTTAAGATTTGACTCTGGCTTAGGAAAACTGGGCAAAGGCTTTTTAAAGGTAAAAGAAAGATTGCCTCTCTTTCTCTCAATATCATTCCCACTCCAATATAGGATTTCTTTTGTTATATACAACAAGATAAACATGAAAAACCCAGCTACCCCACCATTGTACAAAACTATCCTTTTGTCTCTGGTCATCTCACCACATGTCCAATCAATCTGAGTTCAGCAGCACATGTTCCAAATCCAGGTCATCCTTCTTTGCCTCCTTTGGCATGTTTCAGCTTCCTCCATGAGATCCAGGAGGTGATATCTTCTTTTTCCCTTTTGTATTCTCTCCTTAGGCCTCACTCACGGCCTGTCCAAAAGCATCTGTGTCAAACTATATATGACAAACTCCAACACGAAGCGCAAATCTCCAAACGTTTTAGATTCCATCAGCATATACACTCAGCTTACACATGCTAAGACCATGAGTTCACTAGCCTAGACTCAAAGCCATGGATTTTACTAGCCTGGACTCAAAGCCAGGCTGCCTCAGCCATATGGCCAGGTTCCCATCCTTCTCTGAAAATGACTGAATCCTCTCTTTCTTTTCTAAGTTTCATATATATATCCTTCTTGCCTTGTTTTCCTGTTCCTTATTGGAGGTAGTTTGTCAATCATCCCACATTAAAAAATTGTTGCTTTCCTTCCTACTCCCTTCCAATGAAGGCTGTCATCACACTTGGCATGTCTTTTTGATATTTATAATTCTATATCACAGGAAAGTAAACTCCTTTTTCCTAGCTATTAACATTGCATGGCATCAGCTATGTTATCCTCCAGCACTGTCTCCATACTCTTGCCAAAACTTTTTCAGAGTGTGAGATACTATTTCCTTGTGGTTTTGTTTTGTATTTCCCTGATTTTATGTGGTTAGCTTTTTCTTTTTCTTTTTTTTCCATGTGCTTGTTGGCCATCTGTGTGTTTTTTTTTTTTTTTTGAGAAGTATGGATTCAGATTTTATTTTACAGTCTTAAGCACTGTATATATGCTTGTTTTATGCAAAAAATTTTTTCTAAAAATATAAAATTAGGGTTGGGAATATATACCCTAATTTCAGAGAGTGAACTATCTTTTGCTGTAAGGGAAACTTCATATATAAATGTGTAGGGGGATGAAACAGTGTGGTGTATTAGGAAAATAGAGTTTCTATTGCTTAAAGACAGAAAACAAAAAGGAGGCTAAAGACATACATAATTCCTAGATAGGAAATAAATTTGTGTCAAGAGGATACAGAAATTATAACACAGATATCAAGAAGAGACACTACAGAGTGTTAATAAATAGCAAGCTAGGCATTGCTGAAAGTCTACTCTTACCGTCAATTGTAAGAGAGACTGAATGGGAAAAGAAAAAGACTGAAGAGTATGTAGATTACTATAATATTACTACTGAAAGTCAGCAGTAATGTTAATTTTAATTTTTTTAACAAAACTATCACATAATTTCAGTTAATTCTCACTTAAAAACTACTGAGGTGCAATTTATTCATTCTTTATAAAATCTATACTTTCTGTATTTAAAAAAATGTACTAATTTCTGATGTATATTTTGTATATAACTTAGGGTCATTGTTTTATGGCTAGCCTTACTAGACATAAAATAGAATGTTGCCCATATCTTAGAGATGTTGCAGCTTTGTTTATTACTTGCTGTTGTTTGATGAAAAACAATAGTAGAATTATTTCTCTTGCTAACTTTTTTTGTGGGACTTGGACAAGGGAAGGAATTTTAAATATGCACAGAAATCATGACAGGAAGTTTTACATCAAACTTTAAATGACACACTCGGCTCTCAAATGGCAAATGCACTGTGTGATAATAGTACAAAGAACAAATTAAGACATGATTTGGACACTGATGTTCCCCAGCTATAAAGAAAATGAAGTCTCAGTTTTCACCTCTGAAGTCATTATATCTTCTGTAAAACTGGACTACTGAGTTAGCTAAGGGATACATTTCCTTCAACCTCAAATATGCTCCGATCTAGCGGGATATGGAGTACTTTACTTTTCTTTTTCAGGTTAGCCAGCCATATTTCTTAGGGTTGGCTGTGTACATTTCTTGCTTGCCCAAGTACACACTAAATCACTATCCTTCATGTAGGGGTTTTAGAATGAAAAGTGAATGATATGCAAAATAATGTTGTCTCTCTTACAATGCAAAATAGCAAGTGTTTCTATTAGCAAGCAGTTTACCCACATGACATAATTGTTTCTAAGTGTAGAGAACACATAGCTTGGAGATCATGAATTTTTAATGGATTTTGAGTTTTAAAGGCACTGGGATAAAAATAGGCCTTGGAACTGTCGAGTAATGTTGATTATGCATTAAATTTCACCATGTGTCAGAAGGATAATATGTCTCTATGAATTTCATTTGTATTTCTCATTATCTGTATCCTACATCATTAACTTTTAATGAATTTGGCTTTTATTTGCTATCCCGATGTTGGTAAGGTTCATTTTTCTTCTCAAAAGCCTAGCATTCTTGAAGAAACAAAGAGTATGTTCTTTTTGGTAAGCAGTTTATATTTACAGCTGCATTTTATTATCTTGAGTTTGTTACAGCTAAAAATGGAAGGATATAGAGTCCTTGGTAAAAAGACTCTTCATGAACTTGCCACTAAAGTGTCATATCCTCACTTCAAGAGTAAGACTTTTTTTTTCCATGAAAGCCAGGGAGATTATGCCTGACATAAATTTCCTGATACCCCAAAGAAAAGCAAGACTAGAACAATGTTTCAAAACATTATAAGTTAAAGTAATTATTCTCTTTCATGTAATCAGGCAATGTGATGTGCCAGGTGAGAATATATTTAGGTAAGCGCCTATATCACTAATTCTTACCACAAACTGTAGAGTGGCTTCATTGTGTCAACTGTGCATGATACTACCTTTGTCTCAACCTAGACAGTGAGCAGCCTGATTCAAATTATAGACCACCACAGCATTGGCCTGACCTTGAAATAAGCAATGTAAGTGAAAATATTACACACACACACACATATATATATTTACATATAGCATTATATATATAGTATATGTTTATTTAATGATATATTTCCAAACAAAGGCAATTTACAAGGGGTAGGGTATAAACAAAAATGCTTAAAAATAAACTGGGATTTTCCTCACATCTCTTAGCTGCCCATGAAAAGTCCTCACTCTAATCTTCAAAACTCAATTTCTCTTTCTCGCTTAGCTGTCATCATACTGAAGTCCACAGAGTATGGATGGCTCCACATAGAACTGTAAGGAGATATGAAGTGAAGTAAGAAGTGGAGTTAGAGGGTCCTATCCACATAAGCTGAATGCACTACCATCATCTGTTCATATGTTAAAATTGTCTAATATCACTCCTCAAGACAGAATTAACTGTCTGACCCCATCTTCCTTCTGCAACTTTAAAAGGTCTTTCCTATTAAATTGTACACTTTCCTTGGATTATGTATTTTGGTGCTTTGGGAAGGCAATGTTTAGTTTAATGCAAGGCCTCAGGTTGCAAAAGCTGTGTGGTGTGAGTTTCTGTGTGAGGGACACTCACTGTGCCCTCTAGTCAGAGACTGCAGTCCTGTAAAAACAGTCACTTCCTTTGTCAGGTCAGTCACAAGAATGTCCTCCATGCAAGACTGAGATCATCCTTCTCTACCTTGTGCCAATGGGGGATTTTGAGTTTGTGAGTTTGAGAGATTACTGGAATCAACTCTTGCTTGCTGCAAATGGAGATGAGTGGCAAGGGAATCAGTGTTCAGAGTTGATAATGGAGAAATCATTCTACATTTCTGGGCTAAAAAATATAAGACTCTAATTCTCTAAATGGTATTACTTGCAGAATCTATCTGGGAGGGTGTAGACAATGGGGTTTAATGATATAGTGGTGGCCTCAGAGATTGTATCATCAGGTGTATACATTCACTGAAGGTAGTTCTTCTGAACAGCCCTCCCTGGTCCTGGAACATAGACCATGTCCCTGTGCACTGAATATTACCCTTCAAAAAATCATTCACACGCAATCTGTAGCAAAGACAGAGTTGATAGCAGGGGGTATTACTTCAACTCTTTATAATATCTTTCCCATAGCTCTTGAGACTCCAAAAGAAATGAGCAGAATCTGTGATTGCATGTCATGGCCAATGAGATGCTGTGATCTCTTCTTAGATAGAGGTCTTCAGCATATTAATTAAATTGACATATTTGTATGTTGCTTTGGAGTATTGAGTAGTGAACAGATCTAATTTAGTAGGTAAGGCAACCCATGAGCTGCTCCTTAGTAACTAGGTGATCCTGAACAGGATGCTCACCTTTCTTTATTTTCAAGAAATAAAACTACTTGAAAAATTTAATTGAGATAATCAATGTAAGCTCCTTACTGTTTAGCTTACAGTTACAGCTGTTTTCTTCATATATGTGATCTTATTTTAGTACTTGAATGGTATTTTGATCATTATCAGATAAAGAACTTGCATGCCAAAAAACAGGTCTTGTCTTTCCAAAGACACACAGACCTTTAAAGAAAGATTCAAAAGAGATAGGTCTTTTGACACTATTTTAGGCTATCATGTTTTTGTTATATTTATGAAATAAGATATAAAAATGCAAATTGTACAAAATTAGTAAATCAACAAATGCTACACTTATTTAGTTCATCACCTCATTCTTTATTTAGAATATCTGAACCATAGGAAACCAAGAAAGAGATACCTTATCCAGTTTGAGCTTTAGCTTGTTGAAACCTCCCACTTTTAAAAATCCTGAGAATTTCCTAACAGAATTCCAAGTCTTAAAGTGAGTTCTCAGTGGGGAAAGCTCACCTGTATCCATATTCCAATTCTTTAGTGCAGAAGCATTCTGTTCCTAATGTCTGTGTGAGTACTTCTGTCTGCCTCTTGTGATAATTTGTAGATGTATCTTTCTATCTTCCTCTACTTTCCATGCCTTTTTTCTCTAATCAGGGAAGGAGAAATGTCCTTAGTTCCTTCTTATGTAAAACTTCAACTCATAAGCAGAAATCTTGCAGTACTGGACTACCATAAACTTCTTGCAGATTAGTGAGAACCACATTTCTATTATCTACTTCTATATTGTAAACACCTGATATCATGCTTGATACAAAAGAAATTCCTAAAATATCTATATGATCTCTTAAAAAAGTCAGATAGTGAAAGTTAGTATTTTTGTCTAGTGTGTGATATAATTGTCATTACATATAATTGCAATTACAAAATTAGTTTTCTATCATTTCTATCTATTCTATATGGTAAGGTAACAAGTACATATATAAATTTTCTTCAATTTTCCACTTTTTAGAGTGTTTTCTTAAAGTACTGATACACTTTAGTGAATGCCTCACTGATACACTTTGATTTTCTAAAGTAGCTGAAACTGAAGTTTAATGATAGCATCTATGACTCTGAGTGCTGATTTGGCAATTATCATATATTAAAATGACATAGTCACTAAAACAGAAACACTGGTTTAAAAAATGAGACTCCAGTCATATATTCTGTATAGAGATGGTTTTATATTGGTAGATCAAATAACAGAACCTCAGATATAAGTTGCTCTTATTTTTTTAAGCCTGTTATTTTTTAAGGCTTTACTAGCCAGTGAGAGATAGCAGACAACTACTGAGATACAGCTAACTCTAAATTTCCACAATCATTTCTGTCCCTTCTCTAGTGTAGGGTTCTAAGCTTCGCAGAGTTGTATCCTCCAGTTTCATTCAGTTCATTCTAAAGCTATCATTTCCAGCCAGTACTGCCAGTCAACCTCTGCTCTTTCTCTGGGTGCACTTTTAGCTCCAGTTTATGTTCTCTGACCTCCTGAACAGCAATCATATCAGGGGGCTGAATATACTCAAAACTGGACATTAGATAACTTTTTCTATTTTTATAAGGATATTTTTTCATATCATTTAACTTCTCTGGGATTCATTTGCCTCATTAAGATTGGGAAAATTATTTGGTCAAATATTTTTATAGATCCAGATTTTATATTTCACCCTGACTGGGAGCTAACAAGATTTGAAAGTGAAAATCAGAATAGTTTCACAAAGAAAGTTTTAATTGGTTTTTAAAGTAAAAGCATAATCGAAACTGATCCCAGACTAAGAACAGATTAATCTAAAAGAGAGAACAATGGTGTTTTAGGTGGAGAACATGTTACCTACTCATTGACATTTTATCTACCATGATATTTTGTTCAGTAATCTAAACTAATTAGTGAGACTAGAAAAAATAAGTGTTCACTCTAAATGATTTTCCTCTTATAAACTGGCTATTCTTTCATAGAAAATATTTTAAATGTTTCTTAGAGTATTAAATGGTTATTTTTAATAATAAAACATGGAGTGTATTGTTTTAGAAATATTTTTACCTTAGGAAAATCTAAGTTGACAAATATGCCATGGTCCCAGAATGTTTTCTTGAACACTTCTAGCCCATGGGAAAAAAATCAAATTATAATGATATGTTGAGGTTTTAGACAGACTCCTGTTAATGTCTTAAATTTCCCCTCATGTGCTGTGTGAATTTGGTAAAATAATGTGTATAAATGTAAAAACTGAAGAATTACAAAACTATGCTGCAGTCTCCTTTTGCATTTTAGTAGGAATACTATTTTTTTTCTCTGAACGATAACATATATCTTGGGTAAATCTCTCAATAAAGTACTTTGCCAACTCTGGGCAAAACATGTGTTTGTGAATAAAGCTAGTCCAGTCATTCTCCCTTAGAATTTAAGTCAGTTTGACACCTGTAATTTATATCATTAAAGTATTAAATAGAAGAGACCCAGATACGTACAAATTGCTCCACTTCCCCTTTTTCTGAAAAGTAGGAATTGGTAGAATTACCCTCACACTGAGAGATGATATTTGTACTAATGGTGAGTTTTTTTGTTTTTGTTTTGTTTAGTTTTTGAGACTAGGGTTCGCTATTTTTGCCCATGGAACCAAGGCTCTCATTGCCCAGGACTCAAGAAATCCCCAGCCTCAGCTTCCCAGATAGCTGGGATTACAGGTGCGTGCCACCACACCCAGCTATTTTTTTGGAACTAGGTCTCGCTACGGGCCCCAGGTAGGACTCGAACTGCGATCCCTAGCCCTGGCCGCTTCATAGGCTGAAGCTTACAGGCATGAGCCACCGTGCCCGGCCTGCACTAATGTTGAGTACAAAAAGTAAAAGAATAAGAAAAGTAAGAAAAGTTTGATTTTTTTTTTTTGGTGACTGAGTTTTGATCTTGACAATTTAGGTTTTGAAGAAAGTAACAGTTGAATGTAGTAACTGATAGAAACAGAAGCAACACTTACCAGAACATGGAGAAATGATGATCAAACCTTGAGGACTTAGCTAATACTGGAGACAGGACATTTGCATGGTTTAAATATGCAGTCAACAGCAGACAGGGCGGGACAGTGGAGATGCTAAAACTAATCTTAGCTGTGGATCTCACCCTTTGCTATAAAGGACGCAGAGTTGTATGGGTCAGAGAATAATTAAGTTATCTAAAATTAAGTGGTGGCCCACACCTGTAATTCCAGCTACCTGGGAAGCTGAGGCTGGGGATTGCTTGAGTCTGTGGCACCCCGGGCAACGAGAGCCTGTGGTTCCATGGGCAAAAATAGCAAGATCTAGTCTTAAAAAAAAAAAAAAAAAAAAGCCTGAACTCAGAGAAATTTCTTGACCAACACTGGCAGGAAGCAAGACCCCCAAAGCCTGACACCAGAGCCATAAGGAAAAGCAGTGAAGCAATGGATGGGATTGGATTGGATTGGAGAGGATGGCCTGCAGCAAGAAAACATGGACAGATCACAAACGAATATAACCTGGCCACCCAACGCAAACTTAAGACTGAAAATCTAACAGCAAGGTTCGCCTGGACCCACAATGCAGTCTCTCACCCAGAGAAAAGACACTACCATAGGACAGAGACTAATGGACTCAGCACAGCTAATAAACAACGAAGAGTGGGGTGTGAGAGAATGGAGGGAGCACTGGAGGGAGGAGGGAGGGGGAAAATATATAACAGAGAGGTTGTAACCCAAAGAACAAAATAAAATTGTTTATATTTTAAAAAAATTAAGTTTTCAGTTTGTGATAAAGTAGGTAGCAATTGTAATTAACATAGAGGTGCACATATCCCTTTTACTTAGTGATTGTATTTTTTAGGTAAATAGGCAAAAGTGGGATAACTGGATCATAAAGAATCTCTATTGTTAGTGCTTTGAAGAATCTCCATATTAATTGTCATAATAACTATACCAATTTACATTCCCATCAGTGTATATGAGGGTTCCCATCTCTATACATTTTCTCCAATATTTGTTTCTTGTCTTTTAGATAACATTCTCCCAATCCTGAAATAATACCTTGTTTTTGTACTGATTTGTCTTCCTTTAATAATAGGATAGGATAAACATCTTTTCACGTGCTTATTGACCATCTATATGTATTTTTTTGAGAATTCTGTACTAAGATCCTCCACTCATTTTTTGTTAACTTTTCTGAGTTATTGATATATTTTGGATATTAATCCCTTGCCTAGAACTGTAAACAACCTGTGTCCACTGATTGATGAATGGATAAACATGATATATATATATGTGTATGTATGTCCACACATACACACACACATTGGACTACTATTCTTAAGTAGAATAATTAAAATACTATTCTGTAAAAAGCAAAAAATCCTGCCTTTTATAACAATGTGAGTAAATCTATTCTGTTTAATAAAATTAGCCAGACAAAAAGAAACACCATATAATTTCGCTCAAGTGTAGTATATGGAGGGAAGATAAAGATGAGCTAAATAAAATAAAACTAAACTATTGACCCTTAAAACCAATTTGTATTTACTAAATGGCAGGTGAGTAAATCTGGAAAAATAGGAAAATAATACAGTAAATGACATTTGAACTTTTAGTAGTGACCTCGATGTGCTCTCTACAGATGCTAATTGTTGATATGCAACCTGACACTCATTCAATATTATAGTGCAGTGTTGATTCAATAACATTTAAAAATTAAGGGTAGAGAATGCTATATTTTTTCAATATTCAATGGTTTACTTTTTATTTTAGTGAAATGATTCACTGTGCTGACCATGAAGCAAAATTCTTATTTGCATATTTATTCACAGTATTAAATGCAGTTTTAAGTTACAGCATTTGTATATTTCATCATCAATCTCACTCAACATGTATCCAATCTAAAAAGTTTCAAAACAAGAAAAAGAAGCTGTTACTCTATGTGGAATAGATACCAATTGATTCAAAAGATGAAAGAGATAGAATACAGACATGTGCATGCACATGGACACACACCCCCTCATTAAAATAAAAAGGAGTGAGACATGTGAGAAGAAAATGTTTCACATAAGTTTGAAAAAAATTGGTTGTAGGTTTCTAAGTATTCATGAATGTGTTTAGCAACCATACCAATGTGATAAAGTTGAAATAAATAATGTTTACAATATCAAGGGAATGCCCATTTAGATAACAATGTCTTTCAACGTGATAGCACAAGCAGGCATGGAAAAGAAGTCTGTGAACCAATTTTAGATTAATTACAATGCTGGAAAATAGCAGTGATGAGAAGTCCATTCAAGTCCTCTACTGTAACTATGTCCCCTTCAGCATTCAGACTGTCAACCAATGAAGTTGCTACTCCAGCTTTAGAAGATTGGAATCAAACATGAAAAGACAGTGAAATGACTATCAGCAGTTATGAGATATAGATATTCTCTCTGTGCTTCTATTAATACTATCCTAGTAGGAGATTCTAGTACAGAAGTGTCCCTATTTACTTTTATGGCATCTTTTGGTATTGTACAAATTGAATGCCAGTGAACCCTCCCTTATGAAGACACTCACAGTTTCTGAAGGATGAACATGAAATTGCAAAATAAACATTAATTTTATTAATGAAAGTATTTGCTCAAATAGTAATAAATAGTGAGCTTAATAGTGATGTGCAAACCAGGGATAATATTCTGCCTGAAAAACTACAAATAATCTTTTGTCAAAAAAAAAGATTTATTTTTAAGTGGGTCATTTTTTATGTCCAGTACAAAGTGATAGCACGGAAAGGGTGAGATAAGATTAAACAACTATTCAAGAGAGTTCCCCTAGGAATTTTATTAGTTGAATACATTCTTGGGGAAGGGATATACACTGTGCCTGGGTGCTGCCAAAGGATGACTTGCTGGAGGAATTGAGAGACATTTTGAAACTAGACAACCAGACTCTTCATCACTCTTAGCTGAGTGGTTTATTTTCTCCATGTATTAAACATCAGAACTGGTTATTTTAAATAGAGCATTGACTATGTAGGGAGTCCACAGGCTGTAAAGGAAAGGAAATTGGTATCACCATATTTCTCATTTCAAAGAATAGACTTATTGCTGTACTACAGCATGTAAAGTTTCAAAGAGTACTTTATGGAATGCTGTTTATAAAAGCTTATAGGTTAATAGGCTATACAATGTATTTTTTGAAGAGTGTTATAAAGGCCTATAAATATCAGGTGTTTTTCTTCTTTGTCCCCTTATTAATTTATCATCATGCAGCTTTATCCAATTATATAATTACCACTCTCAAAGAATAAAATTGAGTTATGCTATATACATTGTGGTAGTAACTAGAAATGCAGAGTACTGTCTATTTTCAAAGAAAACTTTAGATGCCAAGTGACAAGGATCGTGGGGGTAAGTTGGGCACCAACAAAAAGAAACTAGATAAATATACTTAACCAAACTTTAATGTTGTCCCTAAGTAGTGCTAATGTTTCATGTAAAATATTGCTGTTTATTAAGTTTTCAGAGTATATGTTTACTGTTTATTTAAATCTCAAATTTTCTCAATCTAATGAGTTCAGAGTCATATTCAGGAAATATTCAAATGAATATTCTGTAAATATTCAAAATACTTTTGACTATTCAAGTATGTTGTAAGAAATCTACAAATACAAAATAATGAAATCTTTTGGGTTTCCTAAGACAATCATTTTTTTTCTTTCTTTCTTTTTTTTTTTTTTTGAGACTAGGTCTCGCTGCTTTTTTGCCTGTGGAACCGCAGGCTCACGTTGCCCGGGGTACCACAGACTCAAGTAATCCCCAGCTTCAGCTTCCCAGGTGGCTGGGATTACAGGCACATGCCACCACGCCCAGCTTTATATTTTTGGAACTAGGACTCGCTATGTCCCCCGGGGGTACTCGAATTACAATCTCTGGCTTTCTACGCTGCAGTTTACAGGCATCTGCCACCATGCCCGGCAAACGCAAAGTTTTCATGCTGCTATATTATAGGAATTGGCAATCAGAGAAAAAAAAAAAAGAAAAGGAAAGGAAAGTGAGACAGAAAGTCAAACGCGACAAAAGAAACCTTAGAAATGTGAGGATACAAAGTGAGGTAAGGAAGGCAAAGAGCAAGTGGGGGTGAAGAAAAGGGCCAGCCTTTTCTTGTTGGAGGATCTGGGGGTGCCTTGATGGTAAGTGGGGGTGTGGTAACATGTCTGAATTGATAGAGTATTTTAAAGCAGTGTTACCTCAATAAAGATTAATAATAGTGAGAGGAAATCAAAAAGTACTATTTATCACTGAGCACAGTTGAAAACAAACAGTATTCTGCATTTCTAATTACTACCAACATCCTATAAACATCCCTACATCATGGAGCAAACTTACCAATGAAAGTTCAGTTGACCACATGTATCCTATTTACCCTCTTCCCTTTTTTCTTCTTATAACCACTAATTGATGTTATAGTCTTAAAGTTTACTTTTATTTAGCTCATCCATTTGCTTGGTTTCTTTATACATCATATTTGGGTGAAACCATCATGCTAGCATTTTACTTTGACTTATTTCACCAAGTATAATACCCTGTAGGTCCATCCCTGTTGTTGCAAGTGACAGGATTTCATCTTGCAACAAACACTCCTTTGTGTATACCACATCTTCTTTCTCCACTCTGTTGATATGTACTTAGGAAATTTCCATTGTTGATCATGATCAGTAATGCAGCAGTAAAAACATGGCGGTGAATAGCTCATCAAATTGATATTTTGTAACTTTTCTAGTAAATCTCCAATAATGGGATAACAGAAATTTCTATTCTTGTTGTTTTGAGAAATTCTGTACATTTTAATATTTTATATTGATACCAACACTCTGTAAGATTTCTCTGCATCTTCTCCAACACTTGTGTCGTATCTTTTGAATAATAACCATTATTACTCATGTGAAATGATACCTCATTGTTTTGATATTTTCATTTGCCTAATAAAAGATACTGAAACTCTTTTCATTTGTCTATTAGTCATCTGTGTGTTTTCTTTGAAAAAGCATGTTTTCTGATCCTCCTCCCATATTTTTAATCTTTTGCTGTTATTTTGAGTTTTTTGTGTATCCCTTGTTTAATATATGATATGCAGTATTTTCTCTTATTTAGTAGGATATCTTTTTATATTGATGCATGGCTCTTTCACATGCAACTTATTAGTTGATGTAGCCCCATTTATTTATTTTACTTTTATATCTCTGGGCCATTTGGGGGGAAGGCAAGTTTTAGGGTCTGAGTTTGGGAGTTAAGTGGGTTTGAATATATCTTAGGTTTCCCAAAATTTAGTAAATGCTGTTTCTGTTTCATTCTTGTATAGTTGTAACATATAGAAAAGATGCCCTGGTCTTTGGAAAAATGTACATAGCATGCCCTTCAAAGCCACCTACTAATTTATATTCTTTTTTATTATATAAATAATTTATATAAATATATATATATCACATCATTGTAATCCCTGGGAGTCACCCACCACCTCCCCTCCCTGGCTGCACTAGCTTGCCCCCCACCCAGTTGTGTACATTCTTTTGGTTGCCCATATATTAGTGAAACCATTTGGTTTCTGTCTTTTTCTTTTTGACTTGATTCTGCTAATATGGTTTCTTCTAGGTACAAACATGTTATCATAAATTTATCAAATTTGTCATTTTTAATTGATGCGTAATATTCCATAGTGTGTGTGTATATATATATATATATATATATATATATATATATATATATATATACCACATCTTATTCATTCATTTGTCTGCTTTGGAACATTTTGGTTGTCCTTTGGGACATTTTGGTTGGGACATTTCCATGTCCTTGCAATTATAAATAGTGCTGCAATAAACATCCGAGTACAGGTGTCCCTTTGTACTCACATTGAGGTATCCTTTGGATAGATTACCAGAAGAGCAATTGCTGGGTCAAATGGTAGTCTACATCAAAAAAAAGAAAGAAAGAAAAAACAAAAAACAAGCAACAATAAGTGCTGCGTGGATGTGATGGATGTGGAGAGAAAGGAACACGGCTGGCAGGAATGTAAACTGGTCCAGCCACTATGAAAAGCAGTGTGGAGGACCCTCAAACTAATGAAAATGGAACTAGTTGGTATTCTTAGCAGTTAAGCAGCAAGACTGACGAAACATAGTTGTCATGTTTATATCCATCTCCTATTTGTTTTAATTTTCCCTTTCCCTTGACATTAGTTAGTTGATGTGGTTTGTTTGCTTGGATGGGTGGTCCATTTTGTAGTCATGAAATTTAGCACTTTTGTCCTTTGTATTTATGGATATGGTTAGTGAAACTGATCATTGTCATAAAATTCTAAACATTTAAGCACTAAGAGAAATTCTGATGAATCCCCTATGCCAAATATACACCACCACCATCTTTGAGATAATCAGGATAGATTATTACTACTTAGAACAACTCTTTTCTTGCTAGCTTCTCTGTAAGAAATAAACAAAATATCAATATGTAAATCCAGATTGAAAATACCTGACAGGAACAAAATTCCTTATCCCAGGAAACAGGAGAAATTGCTTGACTAATTCCAGATTTGGAGAATAAGAAATGTAAATTCCTCAAGTGATTACTATTGGTGATTTTGTGAAAAGCTGATCCAACTTTTTCCTCCTTGATTACTGGATCAGTTTAGTTAATCGGAGAGACTGCATTTCACATAAGTCATTAATTCACCTAAGAATGTAAACTGCACCCTAGATGAAAGCACCCATTCTCAAAAGGTATCATCATTGTTGTGTATGAACTAAGCCTTTAGACTCCATTGCAACAACAGTAGTCCTGTTCAATCTGGCTAACTGATTTTATTGATGCAGTACTTGGTATGACCAATGAAAAGCACATTTAGCAACATACTGTCACAGTTCCTTTTCTATAAAGATTGTAACAGTCATTTTTAATGTGTTGGGATATCATGTCATAGATAGGAAACTATATAAACTGTTACGTAGGAGTATGGGTAACAACACAATATATGGTTTCCCTTGGTGCTTTATTTCTTGCATGTAAATATCAACATTCAAATCAAATATGAATCTAATATGCAATTTCTACCTCTGTTAAAATAGAGTCTGATGAAATTGACAGATTTGTGTAGCTAAAATTACTGAAGAATGTTGCTATATTAAGTTTTCAGCATTGGTGTCTGTGGTTACCAGGTTGGATATTCACCAGTGGCAATAACTGGTGCATTTTTAGAAAAGGTAGACCCTGTCTGGGGGCTCATGCATCTGTGAAGTTCTTTCCCAGATGGTTATAGTGGCCATGGCTTTGTCTTTCAAAATTTGTCTGGTCAAAGAAAGAGTCAAATTGACAACTACAGGATGAGTTAACCAAGCCAGGTATAATTTGGGGGAATCATCTGTGGTAGATAATCTCTATTGACAATTCATAAGACTCAATGTCTGTACTTTGTGTTCTTAGTTTTTTTAGATTGATCTCAGTAGTCATTACATAGGTTATTTCATCGAAAATTTTGACTCTAAGGTTTCTGACCAAATAATGCAGCTATTCTGCACTGCCCTAGGTGTTCAGTTTATATTCATACCTCATATATCCTCACTCATGAGGCAGTGGACTTTGTTTTATTTTATTTATGGTCATCCTTGTGATGGATTGTAATTCAGTAGAGAACCTTGTCTTTTTAATGTCAACATATTGAGCTGATTATGAGTGACTTGTGTCTTTTTCTCCCTAAGAAGTAACCTTACATGAAGTGACAGAAATTAATTAAGGAAGGGATTACAGGTCAACTAAAGAAAATGGTATGAGTCAGGATTTCCTAACCATTAATTCTTTTCTCTCTTCTATATCGGCTCAAATTTTATCTTAAATGAACTATTACCTAATAATATATTTCTATGTGCTCCCCATGCAATAACTCAATATAATATATCATATATTATATATTATAATATATAATATAATAACTCAATATAATAATATCTTGAGTCTTTTGTTTAGTGATCAAATATTTGCTGTTTATAAACTCAAAATAGGAGAATATTTTTAATTGGTGTGATTTCAGTATAAGTGATCTATTAAAGGAAATATTAAATGCATTATTTTGATGTAAAGTTTCATTGGTACTCATGCAATGTTCCTTATCCCAGATGCAGAAACAGATAAGCAAAAGTCAAAAAACAAAAATTATCAAGGAGAACCAACATCTAAATGCCTGTGTTGGAAACCTAATCACACATATTATAATATTTACTATCTTGTGAGCAATAGATGGGAATAGAAGTTATTTCTTATTATATTCAGTTCTGTAATCATATTAAAGAAATGATCTACAGACTCATAATTTCCTTTTAGTGCTAAAGGGAAATCAATAAAAATGCATCATCTTTTAAGCCAAAATGGATTACTTTACATTATTGAAGATAATGCCTATGCAAACTTAAATATAGTTCTAGAATGAAGGCTGAATTGTCTAGATGAAATAGTTGTAATTGAGGTGCCACAAATTGGATTAGCATATACTTCTGCAATAAATCCAACTTATTTGGAAATTGAGACTTGAATCCATGGGAAAAAAAAAAAAAGAATGATAGTGCACTTTTAGAGGGAGGGAAATATAACTAACATGTGCATAATCTTGTACTTATAAAATGCTTTCATATGCATTATTTTAATTTTACTACTTGCAAGTATTTACGGTGAATTAACTAAATTCTAACAGCATCTTGCCAAGTAGAAATACTGTTGGATCTACTTAACGAAAGAATACAAACTATCACAATCATTACAACTGGTAGATTTTCATAAAATGGATTTCCAAAACAATCCTCCTCAATAAAATGAATAACTCCAACCAAAATTTGATATTATAATGTTAATTTGCATGTGAATCTTTAGTAAATATCTCAAATTTATAATTAATGTTTTTTACTAAACAAAAATTTTAGGACTTTAGTATATGTGAGATATTATAAAAATATATATACTCTAAGTTTTGGAGTTTGGGATTATTGACCATATCTGTTATACAATATAAACTATATATATATGGAAATATGTCTGTCATATTTAACAGATGAAACTGGTTTCTTTAAAATCAGAATTAACAGTCATATATATGGGTAATACAAACACGTAAATCAGAGATAATTTATAGAATTCAAAGTTGAGGCTATAATGCATTTATATACATAGTATATAAAAAGTCAAAGGTTTTCATGTCATTTCTGTTTTCTGGCAGTTACTGGCTTTCTGAGAGGTTTCTCTGTGGGACAGTTAGTGCTAAAACCAGAAACCAAAATAATCAGCCATAGTACTAAATATAATGTGTTTGGGACAATAAGTAGGGACTATTTTTGTGATGCACGGTAACATACTCATGACTTCAGAAACTTCCTTCATATTCTTTACAATATGATCACTTCTAGAAGGCTCCAGGCTATTTATCTTGATGAAAATGCAGAGAAACTTCAGAGAAGAAATCGTTCTTAATTAGGTCATCGTCTTTAAAGTTCACTTTCCATTCTAATCTATGGGCTATCTGCTCTAATAATCTTTGTATTAATGTACATTTTAATGTGGAAAACCTATTTAAATTATAGACACCATAACATCCTATGTACTTCATTATCTGCCCTAAATAGTATGATGTTTCACAGTGGCCAAACATAACTGTTATATTTAACAAAAATTATAGAATTGCATATTTTCTAATGTGCAGTTGAGATCCCTATTCACCCAATTGTTTGACCCAGTCCATGACTGTATATTCCATGTTGTTCATGTGTCTCTGGTTTTTTATTTTATTTATTTTTTAATATTAAATAATTTATTTATATATAAATTTCACATCTTTGGGATCTCTGGGGTACACGCTCCCTCCCTGACTGTTCTCACCCTATCCTGTGGGCCTTCCCCTCCAGTTGTGTACTTTAATTTGGTTATTGGCTTGTTTTGACTTTTCTTCATGGATTTTTGTTTATCTTTCCCATGTTCTATATAATAGTGAAACCATTTGGTTTCTGTCTTTTTTTTTTTTTTGACTTGTTCTGCTAATATGATTTCTTCTAAGTCCATCCATGTTATCATAAAATCATCCAATTTGTTGTTTTTAATTGATGAGTAATATTCCATTGTGTATACATACCACATCTCTTTCATTCAGTCATCTGTTTTGGGACATTTTGGTTGCTTCCATGTCCTTGCAATTATAAATAGTGCTGCAATAAACATCCGAGTACAGGTGTCCCTTTGTACAAGCAGTGAGGTCTTTTTTGGGTAGATTCCCAAGAGAGCAATTGCTGGGTCAAATGGCAGTTCCATTGTCATTAATATGAGGGCCCTCCACACAGCTCCATAGAGGTTGGACCAGTTTACATTCCCACCAGCAGTGTAAGAGTGTTCCCTTTTCTCCACATCCTAGCCAGCACTTATTGTTGCCCTTGTTTTTTGGATGTGGGCCATTCTTACTGCTGTAAGGTGATGTCTCATTGTTGTTTTGATTTACATTTCCCTTATTGCTAGTGATGTTGAGCAATTTTTCATGTGCCTGTTGGCCATTTGTATTTCTTCTTTGGAGAAGTCTCTTTTCAGTTTTCCCATTTTTTGATTGGGCTTCTTGTTTTGTTTAGTTGTGCGAGTTCCTTGTGGATCCATTACTAAACCCTAACCAGTTGAGTAAGATACAAAATCAACACACAGAAGTTGGTAGCTTTCCTATACCCAAAAAGCCAAGAAGAAGAATAAGAAATTAAAAAACCCTCCCATTTATCATCATACCAAAAATAATTAAATACCTGGGAATAAACCTAACAAAACATGTGAAAGATCTATACAAAGAAAACTTTAAAAAGCTGCTAAAAAGATAGAAGATATAAAGAAATGGAAAGACATTCCCTGCTGATGAATTGGATGAATTAGCATCATCAAAATGGCCATCCTTTCAAAAGCAATCTACAGTGCAATCCCAATAAAAATTCCAATGACATTCTTTAAAGAGATAGAAAAAAATTACAGAAGTTCATATGGAATAACAAAAGACCTCAAATATCAAAAAACTTCCTGGCCAAAAAAAGAAAGAATGGAGGCCTAATTATTCCAGACTTCAAGCGATACTAAAAAGCCAAAATAATTAAAATAGCTCAGTACTGGTACAACAACAGAAAATCAGACCAATGGAATAGAATTGAGTGCTCGGAAATAAAAACACACATATATAGTCAAATAATCTTTGATAAAGGAGGGAAAATTTTACATTGGAACAAAGATAGCCTCTTCAATAAATTGTGCTGGGAAAATTGGACTAAGACCTGAAAAAAATTGGACCAAGACATCCTCAAACCTTGTACAAAAACCAACTCAAAATGGATAAAAGACTTAAATGTCAGTCCTGAAACCATACATGGAAGAAAACTTGGGAAAAACCCTCCATGAATTACAATTCAGAAATCCCTTTCTGGAAACATCTACAGTTGGCAAAAAAAAAAAAAATGAAGAAAAATATATACAGATGGAACTACATCTAACTAAAAAGCTTCTGTACAGCAAAAGACACAACAGAAAAAAAACTAAGAGAAGCCCAACCAAATGGGAAAAAATTTTGCCCTTAGTTTTCCATAATCTAAAGTGGTTCTTGTACTTCACCTTTTGTATGTATTATAATATTTACTGAGGTAACATTGGTTTACACCACTGTATTAGTATTGGAGATATATGTCCATATGTTTTCAGATGAATATTACCACAGCAAACCCACCAGAGACGTATTCATGTTCCTTCACCATTGTCCACTAGGTCTTCCTCTCTTTACTTTCTATACCCTGACTATCTTCTCTGGTAGACTTAATTCTACAGTTGGTTATGTAGGGTTTATGTGGTTTAGCTTTGAATCTCAACTTTGTTTTTCTATATTCCACATATGAGTGAAATCCCCTCTGATGTATTTCTCATATCATAACCCCACCAGTTCCATACATGTTAGGTAAATGGCAAGAATTCATCTCTCTCTCCCCACATCCCATACACACACACACACACACACACACACACACACACCATAGAATTGAAAAGCCTAGTTAGAAATATTATTCAAAATAAAAATGTAAAATCTATTCATATCGGTAAATAAGAAGTAAAGCTTTCAGTATTTTCAGATACCAAGATATTTACAATGCATAGAGAGCCCTAAAGATTCCACTAAAAGACTATAAGAAGCAATCAGGACAGTAAAGTGGCAAGCTACAAAATATTTTTTTTCAAAATTTATGTTCCTATATGGAATAACAAAGTAAAAGAGAATGAAACAATAAATCCATTTACTGTCACATAAAAAAATGAAATACCTAGAAATAAACTTAACAAAGGAAGTGAAAGATCTATACAATGAAATCTATAAGGCATGTATAAATAGAAAAATATCACTTCCTTTTGGATTGGAATAAAAAACATGGTTAAACTAGTCTTCTTACCCAGGCAGTGTATAGACTCAATTCATTTCCTAGCAAACACATTCTTTAAAGACACAGAATGAACATTACTGACATTTATATGGAACCAAAAAGATCTCAAAGATTCATAGCATCCTTCTTTGAAAGTATCCTTTCCACACACTTCTCCCAGACTTTGAATTGTACTACATTGCTTTAGGAATCAAAATGGCTATTATTGGAATAAAACTAGACACAAGACCAATGGAATGGAACCTCTCTTTTTAATCTACAATTCTTTATTATCCAAGTACTAATCCTTGTTTCCTTTATTATGTTTTTCTTTTAAAATTGAATTTTGATGATCTTATCCTTGGCATCTCTATTATTAGAAACCATGTGTATAACTATAACTATAATGTCAGTGAATTAACATCTCTTTGAAATAGACAATCAGGTGTACAAATCTGTTTGTTACAGCCTGATAAACTCAGCAAAGATTCACTATATTCCTCCCCTCCCTACTACAATGAGATTTACATCTTTTGTTCCTTTGATAACTAAGTTCAGGTGAGAATTCAGGTTTTGGTTTTGGTGTGGTTTTGTTTTCTCAAAACAACTACTTTTTGCCAACTTATCACAGACTTTTCAGTATTGCCTTCCTCTTTGTAAATTCCAGCTTCACATATGCCCAATGTTAAAATTACCTAACATTGTCATGACTTCATTTTTGAATTCCAATATCTAATTTTTCTTATATTGATCATTTTTTCTGTCACATATATCTGTTGGTATTTTCTTATTTTATTACATATTTGCTATCCTTCTCTCCTAATCATGTTATCGTGAATGTCATAATACAGATTTGCATTTTTTAACTGAGCATTAATTTTCAGTTCTCATTTTTAGGAGTAATGACTTATCAGTGATAATTTCTGTCATTTTGAAATTTTCATCCTTAAGCTTATCCTTAACAAGACTTTTGGGGAGCACCTCTTGATGACAACATGTCCGATGTTTGGACTTAAGATTTTCTTCAAGTCCCCTTGAGACATCTACTGATAATGGAGGTAGTTTAGCTCTAACTTGTACTTTTTACTCATTAGGTTTATTTCCCCCAGCAAACCCAGTCAAGGCATTATATACAATTAGAATAACTTTTTAAAGTTTCTGTTATTGACTGAGACTCTCAGACTCTAGTTCAAAAAATGAGTCTGACTTTGCAATGTTGAGGTTCTTTTGGACACCATTATCTAAGAATGCAAACCTTCTCCACAAGTATTCCTGAGGATCTCAGCAGTTACACAGGTTTAGCCACTAATTAGCACTACAGTATGTTTCTGTTGTAATTCTGATGCATGGGAATTTCTTTCTGTTTGTGGTTATATCACTGCATTAACACTTCTATTTACTCTGAACATTGCCATTTTTAAGAGATGTGAGCATTTAAATGTATGACTATAGATGACCAAAATGACTGTTTCTTTTCAAGGTTCCATCACCATCCCATGCCTACAGTAGTGAGCTATACTTGACAATATTTGCTGTTTTCCCATCTATCCATCATTCTGCAACAGTTTGCAATCTGTTATCAATTTCCAACATTTTATAGCAACTACTCTGAGAAAAGTCATGGATGATCTGTTACTTAACACTTCCAATGCACACTTTTCCATCTTTGAACTCTGCAACATAAGATACTTGCCAATTTCCTCCTGCTTTAAATTGCTTTTGCTGGTATTATTCCCATACTTTATACAAGTTGCTGTTCTAGCGTAAGTGTCTGCATGCTGAATCAAGACAGATGTTGGCCTCCTATTATGCTCATGCATTATCCTTTTTTGTCAAGTAGAAAAGTCAAGAGAAACACTTCAAATGAAAATCTTAAAATTAATCAATGGCTTTCTACTAATTATGTGCAACAAAATTCATTACTTATTTTCTAACGAGTCATGTGGAATTTTTATTTTATTGATCTTATTTCTGAAAACACAAGTCGAACAAAAGGAATTTTGAATTCTGTTTTGCGACATTGCTGTAGACATAGTGGTATGGTAGAATATGAGCTTTCTATAATTTTATTTTGTACTATACAAAGAAAAGATACTGTAAGTAAAGGTAGTAAATAGGTTTCTCAAGTCCTATTCTAGAGACAGTATGTCACTCTTATTGAAGTAGTGTAGGAATATGTTATATTTAATAAAATGTTATTGAAATACCTGTAAATTCACATTATTAGAAATGATAGAAGTTATCCCATGTACCCTTTGCCAGCTCACTCATGATAACATTTTCCAAAATTGCATATTGCAACCAGGACGATAGTAATACGATAAATAGATTTCAAATTTTACTTTTATCTGTATATTCTGTACAATTTCATCATTTGTGTAGGTGGAGAACTCTACTGTCCTATTCAATCTGATGAAGCGTCTGTCAATTACAATAAAGAGAAATTACACCCAAATATATAAATATACAGACAACAACTGAGACTATGAAAAGACAACTTATTAGGGAAATGCAAATTAAAATAAAGTTAAGATATGAAAGCATACCTATCACAATGGCTAAAATTAAAAAAAAATAGTGAAAATATTAAATGTTTGAAAATATGTAGAGAAACATTGTTGGTAGGAATATAGGACAGTTATGTTGAAAAAAATTTTTTTTCTAAAACTAAATATGGTAATGCTATATAATCCAGCAATCATACTTTCCAGTTTTTATCCCAAATATATGAAAAGTTTATGTTCACATGAAAAATGTTAAAAAAGGGGCAATATAAGGGATTCCTATGCTATTACACTATTTCATATTCTTATGATACACTTTGGTAAGAAATATAGCTGTTTTTCTAGATACCATCTTTACAATATCCTTAAGAATAAAATAAAATTTCCTAGAGTATGATAATAATTTTATCTGCTTGTCTGTCTAAAAGTATACATATTTATTAATATGTGTATATGTTTGTATGTGTGTATATTTACATACACAGTGGTCATACCACTCTGTCTATATTATGTACAATACAATATCCAGGCATGTTTATCCCCCCTACAAATGTATTGTAACAGTCTTCCTAAAGCACTGCTAATTGTGTTCTAGTAACTTAGTAATTTTCAACAGATGACATTGTAAATCTGAAGTGCACATGCTCTGTCTAAGAGAAAGGGAAGTACTGATTAATTTGACTGTAAATTGTAGCATTTATACAGAAAAGAGAAACATAATGAAAAATAGTAAAAATGCACAGAAATATATCTCCTGAAAAATAGTATCCAAATGCTCTCTTGTTCACAACCTTTACCTGAGTTATAGATTACTGCTTTGTTTTCCTTTAAGCAAAGACGATATTGGTGTAGTGTAGCTGACATCAGTCACAAATGAATAGGTGTTATGAGAGCTAAATCTGGGGAAAATAGCTAGGACAAGAGTGTCAGTGGATTGCATAATAAGACATTATAGACAGAATATTTCTCTGCTTACAATAACCAGTGCAGAAACATATGCATGGGAAAATTCACTAATTGTACATGTTCTTTTATGGACAATGAATTAGAATATGGTAGATATCTGGGCTATTTTCTTTGTGTTATAATTGTTCTTTGTGAAGTCATGTTTTTAGGATGAATTGTAGGACTTTTTTTTTAAATTGTTGAACAATAATTTGCTTTATTCTACTTAATTCCTTGAAAACAAGTTCCTTAAAGACATTTTATCAACAGTAAATCCTCAGTGCTTATTATAATTCCTGAAAATGATTATTATGATTATTAATAACTTGGCCAATATGAGTAATTTTAAATATGTAATAGTTTGTTCCTTGATGAGCTCAAATAATACTTGTCTTTCTGGACACTAATTTACAGTGTTAACTAATTTGCAGATGTATATATTCAAACATATACATATATTTTCCCTCTAGCAATTTTACATCAAGGGCATTTTCTTAGGAAATAGCAAAAGATGAGCAAAAATATATGCACATGGTTATTCATCAAATTTATATTTGAAAAGTAGTAAATACATCCAGATAATAGCAGCAAAGTTGTTCATTAACAGTACACATATGTTCATTAAAATCACAATACTGAAAATATGTTAGCATGTTGCTGATATTGAGTTAAAATTACAACCCACAAATTTTATTATAAACTGTAATTTCATTTGTTTTCCTGGCTCTTAAAATACAAACAAGAGGAAAATGTTAAGTTACTATAAATAGGAACAGATATATTATAATTTGACTCAAGTGATCTGTTCAATTTATCAGTCTCCCTTTAATTTGGTATATGCACAAGATGCTTTATTGCAAGTATTGTAGAGAGCTTCCAGGTATGTGTCCTAAATCATCAGGTAAATGAATTAGCTCCCAATTTTTCTTCATGAGCTGAAATGTAGATGACTTATTTTCAACAGAAAACCTTTTTTTTAACAACAATTAAGACTCATCTATTACAAAAATGATATCCAATATGGGATATTCTGTTTATTTTGTAATATGGTATATATGAGAATATATAGAGAATAGAAAATGCACAATGTGTTTCAGTTAGACAGTAGGTGGCTTATTGCTATATTATGATAAAACCTCAGTGATTAAAAAGAATGGAATTCAGATATTTGTTGCCTTGCTGGTTTGAAAAAGATTATATTT
Organism: Uropsilus gracilis; assembly: GCA_004024945.1. Taxonomy (NCBI): domain Eukaryota; kingdom Metazoa; phylum Chordata; class Mammalia; order Eulipotyphla; family Talpidae; genus Uropsilus; species Uropsilus gracilis. The sequence goes on from PVHY01007146.1 coordinate 62,256, forward strand.
CAAATACTGTGAAGTCTATGTTAAACATTTTATGATTATCAGGAGGGTGGAGGAGGGCAGGAAAGTTTATTTAAATAATCAGACTAACACTGTGTTTCCACACAGGCTTATTGTTCATCTAAGTTAATACCAGGCATGTATAATTTAAAAACAAGAAGAGAGGGATTGTACAAGAACATGAAGCTGTCTGGGATCAAGGAGAATCAAGACCTAACTTTGTGAGGAAAATATATCACTAATACTCCTCAACCCCGACCAAAAAATCCATCATGCTTGTTTTTCTCTATAAGCTGTAAATACATTTCTTTACTGATTTTATTTTTAAATATTTTGAAGTCTAATTATATGCAATAAAGATCACCAATTTAGTCTATCATCTGATAAATTTTTAGAAAAATATGCAACCATGTAAATACAATACTACATCAGGGCATAGAGCATTCACATCATTCCCCACCACTGCCAAAGTCATCTTAAGCTTCTTTATATTTTCTTCTTACTGACCTGGTGATTAATTTGCTTTCTGTCAAAAGTAATGTTAACTTTTATAAAATTTCATCTAAATGGTATCAAACAGTACCTTTCATTTTATGAATTATTTACTTAATGTGATTGAGATAGATTGTCCATGGTGTACCACATATATATAACTCATTAACTTTTATTGCTGAATAGTACCCCATATATATATATATATACATACCAAGGTTTATCCACGTATCAGTTGGTTCACCTTTGATTATTACAAAAAGTTGCAATAAACATTTACATATAAACATTTTTGTGGCTATATGCTTTCATTTCTCTTGGTTAGACACTTCAGAGTATAATAGCTTGGTCAAGTGGTAAATATATACCCAGTATTTCAAGAGACCACAAAACTGTTTTCTCCCAATTGACCTTTTATTTATACCTGGAATATAAAAGTTCTAATTGTATCATATTTTATGTCTGCTTGACATTGAAAGTCTTTTTAATTTTAACCAATCTGGTGCATGTGTAGTGGTATATCATTGTGCTAGATTTAAAAATATGTCCAGAAGTCTTCTGTATTACATTGATTGAGATAACATTAAATTACATCACTGCTGACATTTTGAAAATATAGAATCTTCGTACCTCAGGTGTAGCCTTTCTACTACATTTGCCACCAAACCACCCATATTCTACCATCACTCTTCTCCCTTCTCTCTTTATCCTTACTCTTCCCTTTGTTTATCCTTACCCTTATCTCTGTTTTATTCCTATAGGCAGCTTTCAAGGGTAAGTTAAGTTTTTGACACTATATTCCACATATAAGTGACACCGTGTAGTATTTGGTTTTCTCCCTCTGATTGATTTCACTTAGCATTAGGCCTTTTTAGTTCCACCCTTGTCATGCCAAATGGCATGAATTTTTCTTTTATTGATTGCTGAATAATATTTTATTGTGTGTATATACCACAAATTGTCCCACTGCTTTTGGGAATGTTTCCATCGTTTGGCTATATCTGCACATAAAAGTTCCATTATACTCTTATCTTCAACAGGAGTGGACTGGTATTTTGACTGCATATTAAGTGCATCATCAATTTTGGGGGAAAAGGCATCAATTAAAAGCAGTCTTCTGAACTATGGATATGGTATGCCTAGCTCTTCATTTAGTTCATATTCTCTCATCAGTCTTTAGCACTCTTTTTTAAAAACAGATATTTAAATTTAAATTTTTATTTAAGTATAGTTTTAAATTATATTGAGAATAGTATATTTCTATCAATAATAGGTAAATTTTATATTGGCTTTATTTCCTGAGATTGATGGGATTTGATCCTAATACCTATTTTTTATATTGCTTCAGACATTCTAGCTAGAAATTAGGCCATGTGTGGAAAAGACAACTTATTCCTAATCATATTCTTTTCTATTTCCTTCCATATACATCTGCTCAAAGCTCTAGCAAAACCTAGAATGTGGGGAAAGAAAACACTTTTTGCCTTTTTCCCTATGATTGGGCAAAGTGCAGACTTACCCTAGCACATTTGATGCAAACTGCCACTGTTTATACAAATTTCCTTCTATAGAGATAAAGGAGTTTTAAAGGTCAAGTTTAGTAGAGTAGTTATGACAAATACATATTTATTTTACCAACTTTTGCTGTAGCTATAAAGATCATTATGTGTTTAAATTTAATCGTAAAAATAGATGAATTGCATTGAGTTTCTAGTATTAAATAAACATAAATACCTGGCATAAACTCAGAAGAAAATAGAAATATTTTTCTTCTAATGTGTTGTAAGATTTAATTCAATAGTATTTTAAAACATTTTTGATGTATATGATCACCTTTTTTCTATAATTACTCTTCTAAGTTTGAAAATTTTCAGAATATAGGTCAATGAAAATAATCATTTCAAAGTGTTCTCATTGCCTTAGAGTTCTTGATTGACAGTTTTGTTTGGGTGTTCACTTTTACTTAAAGAATTTTAAGTTTTTACCTCAAATTCTTCAGACTTACTATGTTTTTAAGATGGTGACTGATGGAATTGTTTTTCATCCTCTTTATTTCGTAAGTGTTTTTATTCAAGACATTTTTAAAGAGCAATTTAAATGCAATGGCAAATTTGAAGGAAAGAGGCAGACATTGGTCATATACTATCTGCCCTGAAACAGTCATAGCTTCATTCATTATTAACATCATCCATCACAGTGATCTGTTTGTTACAGCTGATCAACCTATGCTGATACAAGTCATCCACAGTATATTTTATGTAAGTTCATTCTTTGTTGTAAATTCCTGTGTTTGTGCAACCAATAATGACATATTCAAAATTATGGTATCATATGTGTTATTTTCATTATTCATTTTAAAAAAGCCTCCCTGCTCTGCCCATCCATTCCTTACTTGCACCAAACCCTGGTAATCACCTTTCTTTTATTCACCATATTTTTCTTTACAGTGTTATCAATAGGTTCTTTGTAGATATTTTCATCAAGTGGAGGAAGATGTCTATCCTTAGCATTTCAGAATGGTTTTCTTTCACCTCCTGTTGCTAGAAGCCTGGGGAATTTTTTCTATAATTTTTAATGGAGGACCATGGTTGAAATACTGGAGGTAAATCTTATGGGACCCCCAAAGCCTCACACCCAAGACAGGTACCCTGTAATTCTTAAGTCTTAGATGTGTCCACAATGAACCTTTAGCAATTTTTCAGTTAGAGTTTGGGTTTTTCTAGCATGATCCTGATTTGGTCCTCAGTCTCTGTGATGGTTAGCAAAAACTATTTATAGTCAATTGTCTGTAGCAGTTTACCCTCTGTCTACCTCTTTCTTGTGGATTCATAAGAGTTGTGGGCTGGAAGAACTGTCAGTACTACAATGGTGTAAATAAATTAATAAATTTTTAAAAGCCAGATGTTGGTTTTGCAATCTATTTAGCTTCTTATCTGTTGTTAAGACAGAGCACTGACTTCAAATTCCTTACATGTAAAACCAGATATCTAAATACCTGACTTGGTTTTTAAAAATAAAAATGAGCTAATCTGTTGAAATTCAGAAAAATAATTACCAGTTTTGCAGAAGATACAATAATTGAATTAAAAGTTGAAAAAGTCAATATTTGCTTCATTTTTGTAATAATTCATTTTCAAAAATAAAATGAAACAAGTTCTTCTATTGGTGTTGAGTCTTACACCAAATTTATATGCAGTCAATAAAATTAAACATTCCTAAAAAATGATTCATAATTACTTTACTGTACTGGGTACTATTGTAACAGTAAAGTAACAAAAATAGTACAAACTTCCAGAACAGCTATAATGAAAAGAATATGAATATAATATATGTACATATATGACCAAAATTGGTATATATAATTTAAATACCTAAGAAACCTACAAGACTCACTCACATGCAGTTCCCTAGTTCCCTCAGGCAGTTGAAGATTTGTCCTGCAGGAACCATTTAGATGTCAATAGTAGCAATTCAGTTAAGCCATTATGAATTTCTTTTTGACTACTTAAAGATAAAAATATAGGTCATTTGGGTACTGGAAAAGCATCTTTATATAAAATCAGTATATAAGAAATATCAATACAGTTTACCAGTCTTGTGAATTATTAGTATATCAGTGAGTCACCTTAATCTATGCCTGAGATTACATAGCCATAATGAAAGTATTTGTGCCTTCTTTGCATATTTATTCAAAGGATCAATTATAACAATTTAAAATACAGGTTATAACATCTGATTTGACATTATTATATAGCACTTTATTTTGAATCTGCAAATAAGACATCAAAGGAAATAAAATAAGTTTAGAAATAATTTGCCCTGCTTTGCCAAGAATTTGACAAGGCCTCCATCATTATGCAGCAGATCATGGAATGCATTGCATAGACAGAGAAAGTGAATTGGGTTCCAATATAGAAAAAAATTATTAGGAGAAGAAAAAAATTTCTATGACAGGATGAATTTTCTTGTGCCAAGGGAGTGATGAATTGATTTCACTGAAACTGGAATTCACTATTATCTATTCAGTAGTAGAAAAATATGCTAATCAATTTAACAAGGAATTTGATAGAACTGTTAAGCAGGTATTAAGAATCTGATAAGAAAAAAAGGCAACAATGATAGAATTATTTCGCAGGTGTCATCAGAGAAACAGTGAGAACAGAGCAAAGAGGGGGGGTAATTGAAATGTAAGGCTTGGAAGGCAGGGTGAAGCACACCCAGTTTGCAAATAGTGGAAAAGAAGCAGTTGGGAGGCAAAGGACCTGACTGCCACTCTGAGAGTGAAGCTCACAGGATAAATCAGAAAGGAGCATGTCAGGCCTCTTTCTATCTTCTCTTCTCTCTCTGTTGCCTCCTAAAGATCACTAAATATTACACTCTTCCTTTACTGGTGACTGTCAGTTAGACTTTGTAACAAAATGTGTATTTTTAAATCCTCCCTGGTGTGGAATTCACAGACCCTACCAACAATGTTGAAATGTTAATGGTAGATTAACTTCACAGGTTACATTTTGGATTATTTTGGATTATAGAGACCTGTCTCAGATCTTAAGGTTATAAGTTAGGACATAGACTTAAACAGTTAAGGTCACATTTTTTTTTACTTTTCACTTGTCTTTGGCTCATAAAACAAGGAGAGGAGGGCTCTGGTTGAAGAACAAAGCCCTCATATTTATACCTCTGGTTGTTGAGAAGGATCTCATTAATTCTAAGTGAATCCCAAATCCACTGCTTTTCACTACAAAGAGCTATAGAGCTATGTAGGTGTTGCTTTTCTAATCAGTATCATCTCTATATAATTTTCAATTCATTTTAATATGGCAAGGTTTGCTGTAAATGTTTTATTTGTTTGAGTTTTGATATTAGCAAATACTCATTTGACAGGCTTTTTCCTTCTGCCACTGATAGATTTAACCTATAAAATTTTGAGTGTTTCAAAGTAAACACCAACTATAAGTTTCACTACAGTTATAGTATTGGTGTGAGCTAACCACACAGAAAATACCATGTCATGCCCTTAAATTCATCAAATTAGGGCTTGGGTTAAGGAAGAAGCTTGAAGTCACTAAAATATCAGCAAAAACTCAGAGAATTCATCTTTCCCGAAAGAGCAGTCATGTGGCAACACCCTTCTGTCAGGTGTGGGTAGTGATCAAAATCCTTTAAAATAAATGCAGGCTCTGTGCTTTTTCTTCAAGGCCAGCAAGATCACTGCCCAGAAAGAAGATTAAATATGAGAGTTGGGGGAGTTAAGAATAAAAAATATGAATAAATTATTTTAAAGCCATTTACAAGTGGGACAGAATCAACCACATATTTTAAAATGCATATGGGCTAGTGCTTTAGGTATCATTGTTTAACCTCAGTTTTGTTTAAATGTGGAAATTGATGTGTTATTATATTTGAATGTATATGAGGCTGCTGGCATAAGGTATTACTTGCTATCTTGGTAAAAATATGTGCAATGAAAGACTATCTAGAGGGCAGGTACTGACATGACAAAGACATTGGTAAGGTAGAGTCAGATCTGTTGAATCTATTAGATCTGTGGATCAGTAAGATCCATAAATCTATTCATAAACTATTCTGTACTCAAAACTCAAAGACCAATATGACCTGACAAAGTTTTACATCAGATTTTCAGTGTACGTTGTGAACCATTTTACCCCTGTGATGCACACACCTGAATTTGTTTACCATGAAGTCCTTTCTGCAAATCAGTTTGTTCTTTAACTTATTTTTTATGGTTCTCTTAATTCCCCTCCAAAATGTTAAACATCTTAGAAGTAACATCTTGCAAGAAAACTAACATGGTCAATACTCTCAATTTGTTTTATTTCCCAGAATGCTGACTTTACTTCTTGGCATCTTGAACCTATTCAGTTTTACATTTAACTAGAAAGAAAATGTTTTTAAAACTAAGTTATTTTAAGAGTAAGAAAAAGATAGAATTGAGCATGGTTTCTTATATACAAGACTGAAAATTAATAAGCCTGTACTTTATATCATATGATATGTTGAACTTATCTTAGTAACACATAGTGTTGATCACTGAGAAATTAGTTTATCTAAAATCATGGAACTGATAACTCTAATGAAGATCTACCACAAAATACCTAGAAATCCATAAGAAGTGTTAAGATTTCAGGGTCCAGGATATAAAAGAAATATGTATTTTTCTGGTAGAGAAAGAATATTAGCGTTTTCATTTGAAAGAAATGATTTCATAGGAAAACATCTCTTTTGAAATATATTTGATTTAGAATTATGTCTATACCAGATAGCAAGATAATTTAAAAGTTGGTTATCATTTTGCATCATCAATATCTAAAGTGAACCTATACTTCTAAGGAGTTTGAAGTCACAGTATAGCTTTCCCCAAGCAAGTCAGCAAGCAACTGGCCTTAACCCAAATGATGAGCAGGTCCTATTTACAAAATAGAAAGTATCCGTCTATCCCCTAAGCCATATATTTAAAGGGGTTAATATGCTGGCATCTTTGTATAGTTAGCCTGAATGATGTTTAGATAGACAGGGTAATTCCCTTAAATGAGCATAGTACAAAATGATCTCACACTTAAAAGGTAACAGCAATTTCATGGAAAATTGCTTTCCAAAATACAAAGAGAGCCAATAATAATATATTACAAGTGTACAAATTACCTAAGTTGTCTCCAGTTGCCTTTTAGATACATTTGAAAGGAGGAATTTGTTTGCTTGCAGTATTAAATGT
>PVHY01007147.1:0-69403 GCA_004024945.1 Uropsilus gracilis
GGAGAGGCGGCGGGGCGCAGAGGCTGTAGGAGGGGGTCCAGGGACTGACAGAGGTGGGGGGCTGGGAGTCAAGAGTGACTGGGAATGGGGGAGGCGGCCGGGCGGAGGAGGTCGGCGGAAACGCTCCTCTCCGGCTCTAGGGGGAGCCCCTCTCTGGCTGCCCGCCTCCGCCCCTCCGCCGGCCTCCTCTCTCTAGTCTGTGCCCGCCTCCTCCAGCACCTCCACTCCCCGCTACCCAGGAAGGTCGAGCGGGTCTGAGCGTGCTTTCACTTTCCCTTCCCCGTGCCCACTCCTCGCTCCTCGTGCGGCGCTAGGCCCCCCGCCCCGGCCATGGCCACGCTCAGGGTCCAGCCTGAAGCCCAAGCCAAGGTGAGCTCTGTGGTTCGAGAAGGGGCCCACTAGGGAGGCGTGGCTCGAAAAGATTCCAGCCGTCCGAGACCCGCCCCCCACCCCCAGACCCCAGACTTGAGTGGGAGGGTCAGTCGTCCGAGCCTCGAGCCTCGGTACCCGGAGCACCTGAACCCGGGGGAGACCGAAGAGCTCTGCCTTCCGGGAGAGGCGAGACGGTTGGGGTTCAGCGGGGTGAGGTGAAGCAGAGAGCTAGCGTGGCGGGGAAGGCCGCTGGCCCAGGGGCCACACACGATCAGGATGCAGGACCTAACCTGCCCCCTCCTGTCCTTTCACAGAGCATGGCCACCCCACAGGTGGCCCTGCCCCGGTCGGAGACCCAAGGGGTCTTCTCCCACTTGTACCACTTGCCTATCATTACCAAATATATTCTCAGTCCCCAAAATTAGCCCCACGGGATCCGCTCCACCTTCCCCGTGGCCAGGCCTTAAACCTACGCGACGGTGCCTCCACTAAACTGGCCATAAAGTCAGGTGTTTGAAAGACTGTCTGTGCCCCACAGGTAGATGTGTTCCGTGAAGACCTATGTACCAAGGTAAGACCTGCCCATCAGCACCCCACCCATTCCCAGCCTGTCTAGGGAAGACATTTGATTCTGACCCCATTGTCCCCCACACCCACTTCACAGACAGAGAATCTCCTCGGAAGCTATTTCCCCAAGAAGATTTCTGAGTTGGATGCATTTTTAAAGGTACTGGGGCCTCGACAAGGACCTAAGAGTGAGGGGTAAGGGGAGAGTCTGAGAGGCCATGAGGGGGCCGTCCTCATCTCCAGCTGCCTTCTCATCCTGCCCCAGGAGCCAGCTCTTAATGAAGCTAACCTAAGCAGTCTGAAGGCCCCACTGGACATACCAGTGCCTGATCCAGCCAAGGAGAAAGAGAAGGAGGAACGGAAAAAACAGCAAGAGGCAAGTTGGGAAGACCCAGAAGGAGGGACCCAACCATAGGGAAAATCCGTCTTAGGACTCTGTCTCAAGAAACCCCCTCTCCTTGCAGAAGGAAGACAAGGACGAAAAAAAGAAAGGGGATGATGAAGACAAAGGTACCATGATAACGGAAAGGGATTTGATTTCCACGTCCCAGAAGGTCCTCCCTTCCCCATCTCTTACACAGTCCCAGCCATGTGACTGAACCATTGCCCATTCCCTAGGTCCTCCCTGTGGCCCAGTGAACTGCAATGAGAAGATTGTGGTCCTTCTGCAGCGTCTAAAACCGGAGATCAAAGATGTCATTGAACAACTTAACCTAGTGAGTGCGCCCACTTCAAACCAGGTCAAACCTTCTTTCCTCCTTGGCTGCTGCCAGTTAAAGAATGGCACTGTCAGATCTCAGCAGGACAAGCAGCCCACCAAGTGAGACCAGAAGTCCAGGCCCAGGTTCAGGATGGAGCAGGCATACCTCTATTCACTGTGGGCAGGGAAGCCCACAGAGAGAGGAGAGGAGCCTAGGGATGGGGTTGGGGGCTGAAGTGGCCATTTCATGCCATTCCCTTCTTCCAGGTCACCACCTGGTTGCAGCTGCAGATACCTCGGATTGAGGATGGAAACAACTTTGGAGTAGCTGTCCAGGTGAGAGCGCTGTCCCACTCCTGCCCTCCCTCCCTCTCTAGTCTGTGTTGCTTTCCACTGTCCCCTTTGTGTTCGTTTCCCAGGAGAAGGTGTTTGAGCTGATGACCAGTCTTCACACCAAGCTAGAAGGCTTCCACACTCAGATCTCCAAGTGAGTGACTGCCCACCAACACCCAGTGCATGCTCTGCCTCTGGCATGGTCAGAGGCCTGGGCTTCCGTCTCCTACTCTACATCCTTCTACTTCCCATAGGTATTTCTCTGAGCGGGGTGATGCCGTGACCAAAGCTGCCAAACAGCCTCATGTGGTAGGTGAGGCAAGGGGGGGAATACATGAGGGGAGGACATGATTAAAGTCAGACCTGACCCAAGTCTCCCACAGGGTGATTACCGGCAGCTGGTGCATGAGCTGGATGAGGCCGAGTACCGGGACATCCGGCTGATGGTCATGGAGATCCGCAATGCTTATGTGAGGAGGCCAGGGCAGGGGTGGGCAGAGGCAGCTTCCCCACGACACCCACTTCCTAACCCTTCAGGCTGGGGGTGAAGAGTGACAAAGTTCGGCTGTTCCGCAAGACTAGAATGGGGCACAGAGCCACCAGGGGCCTACAGCTAACCCCCTATTCCTCCCTGGCCCTGTAGGCTGTGTTGTATGACATCATCCTGAAGAATTTCGAGAAGCTCAAGAAGCCCAGGGGAGAAACAAAAGGAATGATCTATTGAGAGCGTCTTCTCATTTTGTGATTAGTCCAGCAGAGACCTTCTTGTTTTTTATAGGCTACTCGACTTTCCCCCACCTTCCTCTTCCTGCTGAGGTTTCTCCTTCACTTTGCCTCCCAGGCACAATAAAAACAGTCATACGGTTGCCCATCAGCCCAGGTCTGTTTATTGGATTTTAACCCCTTCCCTCCCTTAGTCCCCCAGGTCTCACTCAGGTATTTGCATTGGTGGGGCCAACCCACTGGATGATTTGGGTGTTGAGTTGCTGGTTGGTCCAGTCCTCCCGGATGTCATCAAGGTGGCAGTCAAAATCTACAAGGTGCTGGTGGGCTCGACCCTCCAGTAGTGCTCCCACCATCTGCCGTGACTCTTCCCAATCCCTCCACATCACCCTGAAATAATAACCCCACGGGGGTCAAACTCAGCAGCAGAGAGGCTAGACCCTTGGCAGAAGCAGGCTCTAAAGAAGCACCAGTAGGCTGGGCATGGTGGGGCACGTGCCTGTAAGCAGCAGCCTAAGAAGCTACGGTGGGGACCAGGGATTGCGGTTCGAGTCCCACTTGGGGCAATGTAGCGAGACCTAGTTCCAAAAACCAGCTGGGTGTGGTGGCGCGTGCTGGTAATCCCAGCTACCTGGGAAGCTGAGGCTGGGGACTGCTTGAGTCTGTGGTACCCCGGGCAACAAGAGCCTGCAGTTCCAGGGGCGAAAATAGTGAGACCTTGTCTCAAAAAAAACAAAAACACAAGAAGCACCACTGAAGTAGGATCAATGTCAGAGGAGCCCCAGGTATGATGGGTCTCCTAGAAAAGGTGGAGGGTGTGCGGCACTCACAAATTTTTGTCCTTGGGGACCCAGCGGAGATTGTGGTTCTCCAGTACGATGACTGGGGGCACATGAGGCTGAGGCACCAATTTCTGATTATCCAACTGTGTGGGCAAGAAAAGGCAGGTGAGGGTTTTATGGATTCCCTTCCCTACTTTCTCTCAAACCCCCGACCTGAAACCCAAGCCTCACCATAATAAGTACTGCATCAGGGAAGAATTCTGCAATCCGCCCGGCAATTTTCAAGGCCAGGGGCCCAGGGCTGTGTAGAGGAAAGATCAAGCATGAGGAGCCAACTGTGGGTAGAACCCATTCTGTTTGAGCAGGGCCTCCCAGGCCACACAGACAGGCATACAGATGGCCTTTCATGTGCTGGCCTGAGGAGGCCAGGTTGGCTTGATGCTTCATGCAGGACAACTTGATGCTTGAATACTCTGGGGAACAGGTGCAGAGACAGTGCTTGTGAGAATGGAAATCAAAGGTGGTCTTTTTTGGGGGGTGATTTGTTATAGTCATGAAAATTTAAACCACCATTCATATATATGTATATATATCCAGAAATTCCACTTTTAAAGAATTTATAGTGTCTGTAATAAAAGCTGGAAGCAGGCTGGGCATGGTGGCACATGCCTGTAAGCAGCAGCCTAGGAAGTCATGCCCAGCCAGGTCAGGGATTGTAGTTCGAGTTCCACTGGGAGCACGTAGTGAGACCTAGTTACAAAAAAATATAGCTAGGTATGGTGGTACACGCCTGTAATCCTCAGCCTGGGAAGCTGAGGCTGAGGATTACTTGAGTCAGTGGTACCCTGGGCAACGTGAGCCTGCGGTTCCACAGGCAAAAACAGCGAGAGTAGTCTCAAAAAAAAAAAAAAAAAAAAAAAAGCTGGAAGCCAACCTCAGTGTTTCATGTAAGGTATTGCATACATTATAGCACACGCATATTTATACTACACAGCTGTGATGATTAGGTAGATTGTGGCATAGAGATGGAAAGGCATTAGATTTATTTAGTGAGAGGGGAAAGTAATTTACAAAACCAAAATTTGATTTAGGTATATGATCACTATATACAAGCAGATAACCTGTTCTATATATATATAAAAGGAAATTTCCATTTTAAAAAGTTGCTGATTGGGCTTCTCCTTATGTTCTTTCAGCATTTGGGGGGGCACAGAGGCCCAATTAAAGCAGGTGTCAGCTGGGTCTTACTGAAGCACAGTTACCCTCCCACTGCCACTGCAGCTCCTCCAAGACACCATTATATACTTTTTATTCCCTCATTTCAGGACCCAACCTAGTTCCTGCAAACATTCCCTGCTTCTAAGCGTCTGATGAAGGGGTCCCTTGAAACCCCCACCTCTCCCCATAATCCTTAGCCTCCTGCCTCTGGCCGTCCTACTCACCTCTGGTCGTCCAGAGCTGCATTGGCATGGTAGTACCCAGCCACTACCAGACCGGCCTGCGCGCCCCACACATCCACCTGCCATGGGAAAAGGGTCATCAGTGACAAAATCGGGCGCCTGCCCGGCGGGTGGACTCTACAACCAAGAGACCAGGGATGGGCTTAAGCTAGGGGTGTGACGGTTCGCGGTCGTCGGTGGGCCTCCAGCAACGGCACCTGGTTGAGGGCAACCTCCAGCATGACGGACAGGGCCAGGTGACTGTGGAACAGGGGCACACAGTCGGTGAGGCACAGGCACTCTCCGGACCGCGGCGCCGGCGCCAGTAACAAGCCATTGACCGCGGCGTGCGGGTACCGGGCGGCGTGCAGGCACATCTTCACGTAGGCCCGGGCCGAGATCTCCACCTCCCCCATGGCGAGCGGGGCCCGGGTTCGCGTCCGCAAAGCTCCAGTGCCCCGGCGCCCTTCTTGGTCCTGCCTGTCCCCCCCCACCCCCCTACACTTAGGTGGGACGGTGAAGCTGACTAGGCTGCAAGGCAGCCCGCCGGCTCCAGGAGACCTCCACGTCCGCGCCGGGTTTCCAGCGGGCACTGAACGCAGGCGGCCCGGATCACTAGGGGAGGCACCCAGCTTCGCCTCCTCCCGTCCCCCCCCACCCAAACCGCGGCTGCAGATCCGCGCGAGTCGCCGGCACCCGGATCCCAGCCGGAACCACTTCTGGAGTCCCGCCCACGTGTTGTTCTCCGATAGGCTTAGAGGTTCCCATTCTGCCCAATGACCAGTGTCAGTGCAAACTTCGGCCCGCCTATGTCTCCCGCGGACTGGAAAGCACCCACAACCGTAAACTACAGAGAACAGCCTTGGCACGTTGGTTGGATACCCGGCTCTCTCTGGGCTGCAGGCTGGTTTAGCCAGTTACCTGCCCGCCCGTCCTGCCAGGAGCGTGGGAGCACGGGCTCTTGGAACGCGGGCACTAGGCAAACAGTCCCGCTCCTGCTATAGAATGGATAGAACGGGTGGATTTGTACTTTAAACCCGTTCTATCACTTATTTATAAGCTGTGTTACCTTTGACACTAGGTTATCTGGCCTCGGCTTCTTTAATACAATATCTGTAGAAATCAAGACAGTAATTGACTGGAGGGGGAAAAAAGCATAAAAAGAAAAATGGACAGACCCATTCTTCTCATGATACCCTATGGTGTAATTTTCTTCTCCTTTGGAATGTCCTCCCCTCTCCCTAGTCCTTGAGGAATTCAATCAGTCACCCCAGTCACCCCTTAATTCTCCCAGTGAACCCTCATTCGCCCTCCAGGCTAGCACTCTGAGCTGGTGACCAGCATGGTTCTTTTATTCATTTCCTAACATCGGTCACAGAGCTTTCTCATAGTCTCTCCAAACCTGATTATTCTAATAAGATGCCATCATTTCCAGAAAGCATTCAAAAGACCCCTAATAGAAATAACCTTGTGAGATTTCCAAATATCTTCATGGCTGTCATGGCATGTAATAGTTTCCATCCGCTTCTTTAGGATGACTTAAGAGCAGGAAAGACATCTAATTCGTTTCTGTCTTTTTGGCATTCCCTCCCTTTTCCACCACCACATTCATATTCAGCGTCTGGACATCAGTGGTGCTCAATAAATACTTTTGTGAATGAATGACACAGATGAAACACACCAGAAGGAATCCACACAAAGTATAAGTCATTTATTTTCCTCCACCCCTGCACTTAGTACATAGACGGCTTTTCTTCACCCTTTGGGTTGACAATTTTCTCCAGGTTGCTGCTGATGATATGATAAAGTTCAGCCTGGAAGAAAGCCAGAAAGACACCAGTCAGGTTCTTGGCCTTTCACCTGCTCCCTTCACCCCACCTCCCTGAGGACTTCCCTCTATACTCACATAGAAGGACCTTAGGTGCAGCACCATAGCCCTGAGCTCTCCGTAGGCTGCCTCATCTCGCTCATGCACTAGAGCTCGATAATCCATCTGGAACAGGGGAAGCAAAGTTGAGTCAGCCCAATAGGAGGTTGGGACATTAGTCTGGTTTCCTCACACAGGCAACAGGTAATTTGAGGATGAGCCCTGCTCAGTACCAAGAAATGGGATCCCACAGGATCAAGCAAAAAGTAAGATAGAACAATTAGTTTTCCTTGGCAATGCTTTTGGTAATGTTCTCCATATTGGAAAGATCATAACCAGGACAAGGAGGACTCTATCCCCCCCTTCGTTGTGCCACTCACAGCCAGTCTCAGTTAAAAAGTTGAGAACAGATCTACTCACTACATGGGTCTCCTTAGAAGCTTTGGCTACAGCATCACCACGTTCTGAGAAGTACCTGTTAAAAGGCAATAATGACAGGAATGAGCGTTCAGAGAGACATACACCCTCAGGCCCTTTCCAAGGCCCTTCACCATCCTGATGGGACTAACCAGCTTTGGGAGTCCCAAAGAAATGTCCCTGTAGCCCCCCATGCTGGCCCTCCAACTGTCCTCACTTGGAAATGGTTGTCTGGAAGGCTTCCACTTTGGTCTTGACTGCATTCACTCTTTCTAGTACCTTCTCCTGTTATGACAAAAGAGAAGCAAAGAAAACTTTTCATCTCCCTCCTTCACTTATTACCCCTTTCCTTCTCCCTGTTCACATCTAGCTCTTATCCCTCATTGCCAAGTCTCTCCCTACTTTCAGTATCCTTACATACCCTTTTCTTACCTGGATTGCTACCCCGAAGTCATTTCCATCCTCAATCTTGGGGATCAGGTGCTGGATCCATGTGATCACCTACATTAAAAGTATCAGATAGGAATCACTAAATGAACTTGGGTAGTTCCTATTACTGCCACTTGTTAATAATAGCAACAATTAGCTGAGCAGGTACATGCCAGGGACTGTACCTTTCAAAGTATTCTATTGTATAATACAATTGTACCCATTTAACAGATGAAAAAACTGGAGTTGAAGAATGTCTATGTGATTTATTTAACTAGTCAGGTAACCAGCTAGGTGGTAGAGTCAGGATTTGGGAGGTACACCTGAGTCAGGCAGTCTTCCTGTAGGCCCCGAGTTCTTAAACCGACTCCCTGTATCACAGCACCTGAATCATGTACCTGTTATAGCAGTAGGTTCTGAGATTATAGAGGTAGATAGCACACGGTCATCACTCTGATACCAGAGATCTAACAGAATGAGGAGGCCAAAAGATATCTACACCCAAATCACAGAAGAAGGGTGTTTTTGTTTTTTTATTTCAGGAATACATTCTTGAACAAGGATTACATCTCTAAAGGACACCAAGGCCTGACCTGGCTTGTTTTCTCTGTTTATCCTAGTTCCCAGGCTTACCAGAATGCATTTCTCTTTGAGAGTCCAGACTTCTGGCTTCACCTGGGCAAGCAGAGCCAGGACTTTCTCATTCCCAGGCAGAAAGCCACACTTAGGGACTGTAAGAAAGAGGGGATTTAGACTTCTTCCCTTCTAGCAGCCAGGGTGCCATTCCTCTTTCCCTAGCCAACCCTTTTTCTCTTACCTTCTTTCTTTTCCTGCTTATCAGTTTCCATCTAAGGTAAAAAGGGGGAGAGTAGCTTTAGAAAAGTCATGGGGGTCCAAGGCCATCACCTCTGTTAGGATTAAAGTCCAATTCCTATACACTGAGTGCCTCACCTCATCATCCTTGGGTGGGGGGTCTGGGATGGGGATGTCCAGAGGGGCCCGGAGAGAGGTCAGGTCGGCCACATTGAGGGTGTCCTCCTGCACAGAGCACAGTGTCAGGAGCTGACTGCCCACCTTCTTTCCCTCAGACTGAGTCACAGTCTCTCCTCCACACAAGCCCACCTCCACCCTTTGCCTCCCAACCTAGACTGAGGCTCACACAGCCTCTTAATATTCCCAGTCCACTACTCACAGCTGTCCTCTGCACACTGAACTTTAGCAGGGAATGGGGCGGATGAGGGGTTGGGGAGGTGAAGAGGAGAGAGGCTATGCCACAAGGCCGAAGAGCCTGCACTACTCACTTGCAAGAGCTGATTCAGGCATATGATTTTCTGTGGCAAGAACCTGGAGAGGAATTCCTCAGCCTGTGGATTACATCACAAGAATTGGGACCCACAGAAGATGCTCAATGACATGTTTGAAAAGTAGGACTGGAAGGGTCCTTGGAAATCATCAAATCCAAGACTTGCAAATGAGGAAATGGAAGCCCTGAAAAATGAAGGGACTTGCCCAAGTTGAGGAGTGGCAGAACCAAGGATAAGAGTGTGGTAGTCCTACTTTGGGGCCACAGTTTTCCCCTGCACCAATAGAGGGGAGAGAAAGTGGCAGAAACTGGGGATGGCATTAACAGGAGTAAAATTAAAAGCAGAGATTAATATGCTTATCTTCGATGAAGCCTTGATAAATAGGGACCAGAGCTGGGGTGGATTTGGGGGGTCACTCTGACAGGTCGCCACCCTCAATTACTGATTGAATATTTAATATTTGTTTCAAATGGCTTAAACCAGAAGACTTACCTCCTGGAAAAGATTTTGTCTGAAGATATCCACCTGCACAGAGAGCAGGACCCGGATGTTAGTTAAGGGTCTCACTTGTCAAGAGTATGATCCACCCCTAACGGGATGCCCTCCAACTTGGCTCAGGCTTTTCCCACCATCAGGCAGATTTCCCTGGAAGCCCGAGTTCAGTGCAGAGATTGGCCAAGGGCTGAGATCTGAGAACCCCCGAGCAGAAGTGAAAGCATTGCAGAGAAAGGTTGGAGGAGTTTCTGGCCTTGGGCCCCTGGAGCATCCAGTTTGGCGTCCATCCACGAAAGAACCCCGGCTCCTTCCTGGCCTCTGGTCCCCCCTTACCTGTTTTTGGGCTTCCCCGCTCAGGCGCACCCCGCAAGGTTTGGCCATGCTGCCGGGTCGCTAGATCTCAGGTCTCCCGGCTCGCTATCTGGGCTTTCGCTTTCACTCCCCAGGTCCAGGCCCGCCCCTCTGAACCCCGCCCCTTTCTTTTTTCCCTCCCCCTAGCTGGCTGCAAACCGTAGGGAGCCCCTCAGCCATTCTCGGCCAGTTGCAACTATGAGAGGCGGTGCTGACTCGGTCGCAAGCCCACTGGCTGGCTGAGGGAGGGGCTAGGACCAGCAGGATCTGAGACTGCTGGGGCTGTTCCTCCAAGAAGGGGTGAACAGGGAGGGGCTAGCGCCGTCAAGTCCTAGGGTGAGGGCGAGAGGGGTGGAAAAATGGGAAAGGGGCTGTTCAGTGGTGGGGTTTTCCCTAGAAGGTTTGGCTGCGGGAGAGACCAAAGAGGAATGAGAGTGGGTGGAAGAAATAATAGGAGCAGGGTCTGGGGCTGAGAAGAGCTAGCAGGATGTGGAAGAGAGCAGGCGTGGGGGGCTTTCCCCGGCAGGGCTTCCAGCTTCTAGACCCACTAGAAAAGGGGCGGGACTCGCTTGAGCTGCGCTGAGGCCGCCCACAATCGAGTTCCCGTCCGAGAGGATCTTCCCCGAAAGAGTGGAACTTCCCCGCTTGTGACCCGAGTATGGTCGATAGGTCTAGCTAGAGGGAACTAAGGTAACACCGCTTCTTAGACTCTGTTGAAAGGGGCGGAAGCAACCCCGAGGCGCGTGGACAAGAGCTAGAACCAGGTTAGAGCCAAGACACTTGGGGGCGGGGTCAGAGACACTGACCAATTTCATTGGCTG
The DNA here is from genome assembly GCA_004024945.1 of Uropsilus gracilis. Classification (NCBI taxonomy): domain Eukaryota; kingdom Metazoa; phylum Chordata; class Mammalia; order Eulipotyphla; family Talpidae; genus Uropsilus; species Uropsilus gracilis. The sequence continues at coordinate 10,601 of PVHY01007147.1, forward strand.
GGACCTAGCCTCCCTTATTGGCCACGCCCCCTGATTTCCTGACCACCCCCACCCCCACCCCCGCCTTCCCTTAAGCATAAACCCCTCCTGTTCCCCCGAAACTGAGTCGCAGGCCCGCCCTCTTCCCCGGTACTTCCTGTTCCCGGCTAACCCTGGCTTGGGGCCGGGGGCGAAGGATGACCGTGGCCTGAGTGACCCCGGGGACAGCACCCATCGGGTTGCGCGGCAGAGCCGGACACCGGGCGGGAGGCCTCGCGCAGCCTGCGCGGGGTCCCGGCGGGCGCGGCGCTCGGACTGACCCTTGTCTCAGGATGCCCGGGAAGGAGGAGGAGCGGGCGTTCCTGGCGGCCCGCGAAGAGCTGGCGAGCGCCCTGAGGAGGGATTCCGGGCGGACGTTTTCTCTGGAGCAGCTTCAACCGCTACTGGCCACCTCTCTGCCGCCAGCCTCCCGCTATCTGAAACTGGACGCTGCACGTCTGATCCGCTGCAACGTTCGTGGGGAGGTGAGGCCAAGCCCCGCTAGGGAGGGGAACCTGGGTCCCGGGTGGGCCTCACAGCCCTCTGCTCTCTGACTGCTTCCAGCCCCAAAACTACCTCAACACCCTCTCTACGGCCCTGAACATCCTAGAGAAATACGGCCGCAACCTTCTGAGCCCAGAGAGGCCCCGGTACTGGCGCGGGGTCAAGTTTAATAATCCTGTCTTTCGAAGTACGGTGGATGCTGTGCAGGTGAGAGCCCTGGGTCCCTAGTGGAGTGAGACAGGGCTAGGGCTGGAGTCCGGTTGGCTAGAAAGGGCCTGAGGCTGTGCTGAAAATAGGGAGGGCTCCAGTCCTGTTGGGGAGGGATGGTGAAGATTGTGAATGTGTGGCAGGGTGGCCGGGACGTCCTCCGATTGTATGGCTACACAGAAGAGCAGCCAGATGGGTTGAGCTTTCCTGAGGGGCAGGAGGAGCCAGATGAGTACCAAGTTGCTACAGTCACACTGGAAGTACTACTGCTGAGGACAGAGCTTGGCCTGCTCTTACAGGTGAGATGTCTCCAGTCCTGAGGATGTAAGCACCGGTGCTGGGGAGCCCAGCCCAACTCCAGAGCTATTCTGGGAATTCCCATGCGGCTGCACCCTAGGCATCATCCCCACAGCAACCTGGGAACTTCCCAAGTTGTTCTCCCCACCATTGCTGGGGGAACAGACATTGGGGAGGATCTTATTCTGGGATTGTCATAAAAACTCTTACGTTGTTTGCAGAATACTCACCCAAGACAGCAAGCGCTGGAACAGCTGCTGAAAGACAAGGTTGATGAAGATGTAAGGAAGGCAGCAATGGGATTCTGGAGTTCACAAAGGGGATGGGTTCTGGAATTCTGACCTCAGACCCTTAACCTATTCTCTGCCTTTTTTCTTCATATGCTTGCAGCCCTCAGAGTTTGCTCTACACCTGAGAGAGATTGCTACTGGCCCTCTCACTACACCCTCTGCCCCAGGTATTATTGAGCCTCTATTGGGGAGTGGTGTGAGTAGACCATGTTGATGGAAAAATTGGGGCCTTCCTCTGTCTTCTTAGCGTCCATTCTTTTTTTTTTTTTTTTGAGATTAGGTCTCGCTATTTTTGCTGGTGGAACCGTAGGCTCATGTTGCCCAGGGTACCACAAACTCAACCAATCCCCAGCCTCAGCTACCCAGGTAGCTGGGATTACAGGCATGCACCACCATGCCTACCAGCTAATTTTTTGGAACTAGGTCTTGCAATGTGCCCCGGGTGGGACTCTAACCGCAATCCCCGGTCCCCGCTGCAGCTTCCTAGGCTACTGCTTGCAGGCATGCGCCACCATGCCTGGCTCCCATTCTTTTTTAAAAAGAAATTAAAAAGTGCCTCCTTGGGCCCAGATAGGTTGAAAGACAGTCTGATTTGTCTCTCTTCACAGCAGATTCAGATCTAGTTGGTTTCTTTCAGAAAGATACTCTGTCCTTTCTCCTGTTCTTCAGGCTCTATTCCTGGCCCCTGCTTCCTCTGTGGTTCTGCTCCTGGCATACTGCAATGCTCAACCTGTAAACAGACCTTGTGCTCAACTTGTGATCGCCTGTTTCATGGGCACCCATCTCGTGCCCATCACCTCCGCCAGACCCTACTTGGAACCCCTCAGGTCAACCACCTGACCTCCAGGTGAGAGGCCTTCTCTCTTGGGTGCTTGTGGAATTGAAAGCACTTGCAATTGCTTGTATGTATGATGTGTCAGATTCTGTGCTAAAGACTGTGCCTTGCAAACTTATGTCATTCGCAGCAACATGGATGGAACTAGAAAGAATCATGTTAGTGGAAATAAATCAGAAAGAAAAAGAGAACTATTAGATGGTCTCACTTATATGAGGGATATAAGGAAAACAAACAAATGGGCAAGAAAAAATTAAAACTGTCCACAGAACTGAAGCATAGAGCAAGAGAGGGGAAAGGGCTGGGTGTGGTGGTGCGCGCCTGTAATCCCAGCTACCTGGGAGGCTGAGGCTAGAGATCACTTAAGTCCGTGAGTTTGAGACAACCCTGGACAACATAGCAAAACCTAGTCTCTAAAAAGAGAGAGAGAGAGGGAAAAGGGGATAAAATCAGTGGCGGGATTAAGGCACAAGAGATTAAGATGATTCATGGGTGATAAAGTGGTGGGAGAACCTCCGAGTAGACAGTGATGTAAAATGTGTGTGTGTGTGTGTGTGTGCAGTCAATAAAAAAATAAAGACTTGTGTCATGGAAGACAAGCAGTCAGTACCTGCTGTCCAGGAGATCAGAGACATATATATCAAACAAGTAGCTATCACAGCAAAATAGTTATGGTGTGGTAGATAAATAGCTGGAGGATGCTACTTAGTCTGAAGGATCAGCTCAGTCAGTTTGCACTATTGTAAGCCCTGAATATAGGTCAGGCCCTGTGTTGGGGATATCTACTAGGAGGACAGGAATATTAAGCTGTCATTTAAACACTGAACAAGCTGTGGGTATGGAAGTGTTCCAGACAGGAATGTGCTAAGGCCAGAGCTGTGTATTGGCAGACAGGGTATGAGGGATGCCCATGGATAAGGGAACAAGACATAAGTCCTCACACACCCCCCAGTAGGCCATATCTGCTTTTCCATTACAGCTTACCTGCCTCAGCTCCATCACTGACTCAGTCAGCCTCCCTACTGGCCCTGAGAGACAGCTCTCTTTCTTCCCCTGATCCTGCAAGTGCCCGTCTGCCCTGGCACTGTGCTGCCTGTGCCATACTAAATGAACCTTACGCAGTGCTCTGTGTGGCCTGTGATCGGCCCCGAGGCTGTAAGGGGTTGGGGACTGAAAGTCCCCAAGGAGCTGGAAGTCTAGAACCTGAGCTTGCACGCGGTCGCTGGGCCTGCCAGAGCTGCACCTTTGAAAATGAGGCGGCGGCTGTGCTGTGTGCCATGTGTGAGCGACCTCGGCTGGCTCAGCCTCCTAGCTTGGTGGTGGATTCTCGGGATGATGGCATTTGCCTGCAACCCCTTCAGGTAACCTGTTCTTCCCTTTCCCACCTCTTTATCTTCACCCATTTCACAGGCCAGCCTCCACTCCCTTTGCCCTGTTCCCTGTTTCCTTCATTTCCCCCATGTCATTCCCTAGCTCCCTGAATTCACATCTTGAGTCTCAGACATCTTTCAATGGAATAATTCTTTCTGCCTTCTCAGCAGGGGGATACCTTGCTCTCCTTTCCCCAGACTCAAGTCTGGTACTGTAATCACTGTACCTTCTGCAACTCTGGCCCTGGCTGGGTGTGTGCTATGTGCAACCGGACCAGCAGCCCCAACCCAGTACAGCACAAACCCCGACCCCATGGCAGATCTTTGGAAGAGGGACTCCGTGAGCTGGGGCCGCCACGACGCCTCAGTGCCCCCCTCCCCAGTTCCTGTGGGGACCCTGAGAAACAGCGCCAAGACAAGATGCGGGAGGAAGGTCTTCAGCTAGTGCTCAAGATCCGGGTAAGGCTATGACTCTAGATAAGGTGGGGCTGAGCTGGTTGGGAAAGGGAGAGGCTGCAGTGATGAATACAACTTCTTGTAGAACTTGTCATTATTAACAGTGTTGCTCACATGACCCATATATCTGAAATCAACCACTGCCAGCATTTTGGTTTCAGACTCAGTGTGGGTGGACAGCGCCTTCCCTCACTCTGTCTGGGCCGTACTATGTCTTAGGAAGGGGAAGCCGCAGGTGCCTGTCCAGAGGAGATCTTCTCAGCTCTGCAGTACTCAGGGACCGAGGTGCCCCTGCAGTGGCTGCGCTCAGAGCTGCCCTGTGTGCTGGAGATGGTGGCCGAGCTGGCTGGACAGCAGGACCCGGGTCTGGGTGCCTTTTCCTGTCAGGAGGCCCGGAAAGCCTGGCTGGAGCGTCATGGCAACCTTGATGAAGCTGTGGAAGAGTGTGTGAGGGCCCGACGCAGAAAGGTATCAGAAGCAGCGCTGGAAATGGTAGAGGATTGTGGGTCTCCGAGCCTCTCACACTCTTCTATTGCTTCCTTTTTTACCTCTCTGCTCCCTCTCTCCACCCCCAACACATAGGTGCAGGAGCTCTGGTCCCTGGGCTTTGGGCCTGAGGAGGGGTCTCTTCAGGCATTGTTCCAACATGGAGGTGACGTGACCCGGGCCCTGACCGAGCTGCAGCGCCAGCGCCTGGAGCCCTTCCATCAGCGCCTCTGGGACAGTGGCCCTGAGCCCACCCCGTCCTGGGACAGTCCAGATAAGCAGGTGGGAGAAAAGCCCACTCTTAAGAATCAGGGTGATGCCTGGGGATAGCAACCCTAGGGTCTGACAGTCACTTCTACCTCTCTACCTGAATCACTTTGCAGAGCCTAGTGAGACGACTTTTGGCAGTCTATGCCCTCCCCAGCTGGGGCCGGGCAGAGCTGGCTCTGTCGCTGCTACAGGAAACACCCAGGAACTATGAGTTGGGGGACGTGGTAGAAGCAGTGAGGCATAGCCAGGACCGGGCCTTCCTGCGCCGCCTGCTTGCCCAGGAGTGTGCAGTGTGTGGCTGGGCCCTGCCCCGCAACCGGGTAAGCCCCCTTCCCACTGAACTCAGCCTTAGAGTTACTCTGTACCTTTTGGACCTCCCTACCACACATACCTTCTCCTTCAGCCCCTTTCTCTGAGCCTGTCATTTGCCGCGCCTCTCTGAAGGCTTCTAAAGGTTTCTGGGACGGGGATGAGAGGAGTGGGCTGCCCCTCCCCCCTTTTTAATGTTCTATGATGGAAAATATTAAACATACAATAATAGAATTGTAGAGAAAACTGTATCACAAGTTCCTTCCTCCATGTCCCCTCTTCCTGGCAAACTTCAACATGGATATGACCTTTTTTTTTTTTTAACCTATATGTACAGAACCTGATTTTTGAAGCAAATCTCCAGCATCATCTAGTTTGTAACTATTGGTTGGGCATGGTGGCGCATGCCTGTAAGCGGCAGCCTAGGAAACTGCAGTTGGGGCCAGGGATCACAGTTCGAGTCCCACTGGGGGCACGTAGTGAGACCTAGTCCATAAAAAATAGCTGGGTGTGGTGGTGTGAGCCTGTAAGAGTTTGTGGTACCACGGGCAAAAACAGCGTGTTTTGTAAATATTTCAGAACTGTCTCTAATAGATAAGATTCTTTGAAAACATAGGCATCAATACTGTGGTCACACTAACAGCAATTCTTTTTTTTTTTTTTTTTTTGACATTAGGTCTCTGTTGCCTGGGGAACCATGTTGCCTAGGGTACCACGGACTCAATGATCCCCAGCCTCAGCCTTCCAGATAGCTAGGATTACAGGAATGCGTCACAATGCCCAGCTATTTTTCGAGACTAGGTCTCACTATGTTGCCCCGGATGGGTCTGAAACCCATGGACTCCTAGCCTCGGCCTCCGTTCTGTGGGCAGCAGTTAAAGGCACATGCCACCATGCCCACCCCTAACAGCAATTCTTTAATGACAAAACCCAACTGGTAGAAACAGGCTCCTCTTATCTCCTGAGCCCCCCACTATCCACTGTGGCAGATCTTTAGCCAAATATAGTCCAGTTTGTTAGTTTATTATTATTGTTTTTATTTTTTTTAGAGAATAGGTCTTGCTATGTTGCCCAGGGTTGTCTCCAACCCACGGACTCAAGTGATCCCTATCCTCAGTCTCCTGGGTAGCTGAGATTACAGGCGCGTGCCACCACACTCCACTAGTCCAGATCATTTAGGCTGACTCTTTTTTGTTTTGTTTTGACTTATTTAAAAATAATGGATTCACAGGAATTTATACAGGAATTTATCCTGTGTGCTCTTCCCACCTTCCCTCAATAGTGACATCTCAGATAATACAGCATGCTGTCAAAACCAAGACATGGACATGGATACAACAGTAGCCAAACCGAACATCTTATTCATTTTTCACACTTTGTGTGTGTTTCTCAACCACATATCACCAACTCCACAGTCAAGAAGTCCATCTCATGCTTCCTCTTCACACTGTAACCTTTCCCTCTTCCAGCACCTCATGACCAATAGTTTATTCTCCATCTCTTAGGGTTTGTCATCTCAAGGATGTCATTCGTGTGTTTACTTTTTTTCCCTCACAAAGGAAGCATTTATTGGTGGTTAAACATGAAAGCAAACAAAGTGTGTATAAATACAAGTCTATGTCAAGTCATAGTACAGCAAGTAATAACCTGAAAACAAAGAAAACTAACTGGTTACTAGGTGTAGTTGGATACAGTTGTATCTTTTATCCTAGAAAATCTTCTGCAAAATAATCATAACGCAGCAGAAAATCAGTCTTTTTTTTTTTTTTTTGAGACTAGGTCTCGCTATTTTTTCCCGGGGTACCACAGACTCAAGCAATCCCCAGCCTCAGCTGGGATTACAGGCGTGCACCACCACGCCCAGCTATTTTTTGGGGGACTAGGTCTCGCTACGTGCCCCCGTTGGGACTTGAACCGGGATCCCTGGTCCCGGCCGTGGCTTCCTAGGCTGCCACCAACAGGCATGCACCACCATGCCCGGCCAGAAAATCAGTCTTATATGACATCCTGCGAGATAGGATGCATTAAGCATCTCCTCCTGTTTTTGCCAGTGGCCCCCTCAAAGTGGCCACCAGTGTGACTGGTGATTGTTTTGGTGATCGCTGCCCCCTTGAGATGCCTTGCCATGCTCTCAGCCTCTGTACCCCACATTTCCTGTTCATGTCCACAGTCCTGACAGTTACACCCAGTAAAATCATACCTGTATAGCTTCTATAGTTTTGACCACCACTTAGGCCCTAATGTCATTTTCATATCCTTGATCCTAATAAATCCTTGGTTCTGGTTTCGGTCCCAACCTGGGCCACAACCCTAAGTACCACCTGGTCCCCAGAGACAGCACCCCTTCTTCCTTTTGTTTGTTGCTGTTGCTGCCTCCGTTACTCTTTGGATTCTGTGACTTTTGACTTCATGCTGCCCGGAACCCTTCTGAATATGTCTATTTCTAGCAATTTCTTTACTGCTTCTTGGTCTGTATATATAATCAAATCCTCTTCTTTCATTTGTACATTTCATGGGAAGTTCAACATTTTAATTTGTTCTTTAGAAGTACCTGGGCTCAACTCACCTATAGAAAACTTCTTGTATAGGATCTTTTAAAGCTTTAAAGGCCCTTTTATGGTTGATTGATGTGCCATCTAATGTGTAGTCTTTCAGTGTCAAGGCCTTTCCATTCAAGGATGCTAGCAGCATCTTTGAGAAGTGCAAATCCAAACCCTCTAAATCTTCTAGTGAGTGGATCTGTTTTAATTGCGTACACTTTCCCCAATCCCGGCAGCTATCAAGTCTTTTTCGCTTGTATCCCAACTCAGGCCTCCAGTTAACGTTTTACTGTCCTGCTGATTCTTGCAGGCATTGATTTTGGATCCCTCTGCAAATCCCTGTGTTGCTGTACTTGTTCTTGTCTCCCATGTGGCAGAGTTGGGGAGCAGAGTTGTCAATGTCAGAGTTACTGTGGCAACTCCTGTATGGAGCAGGATTTAAATGGCAGCCAGAGAGTTGTGTGTTTGCCTTTAATTGAAAGTGAATGGCATTAGAGACCTTGGGTTTTACCATTGCGTTTTGTTTTGTTTTGTTTTGTTTTGTTTCTGAGACTAGGTCTCACTATTTTTGCCCGTGGAACTACAGGTTGCCCGGGGTACCACAGACTCAAGCAATCCCCAGCCTCAGCTTCCCAGGTAGCTGGGATGACAGGCACACGCCACCATGCCCAGCTATTTTTTTTGGAACTAGGTCTCACTACGGGCCCCAGGCGGGACTCGAACCGCGATCCCTGGCCCCGGCTGCTTCATAGGCTGAAGCTTCCAGGCACGAGCCACCATGCCCGGCCAGGTTTTACCATTGCGTTGTTTGTTCTCTTCCACTTGACTGTCTTCATACACTTAGGTGGCCTGCCTGGGCACTTGTTGGCATTTATAGTTGCTGCCAGTTGTTAATTAAGCCCTTGTTTCTCAGTGGACACCTGATTACTGCCTTTCCTAGGCTGGTGTCTGTGTCCCCTGACCCCCCCTCTCCTCACTTCCTAGATGCAAGCCCTGACTTCCTGTGAGTGTACCATCTGTCCCGACTGTTTCCGCCAGCACTTTACCATCGCCTTGAAGGAAAAGCACATCACAGACATGGTGTGCCCATCCTGCGGCCGCCCTGACCTCACCGATGACACACAACTGCTCAGCTACTTCTCTACCCTCGACATCCAGGTACCCCAGTCTCTTAGCCCTCAGGGTTTCCTGAGCTTCAGGCAGGAACCCCAGCCACCCACCACCTCTGCATCCTGTCCCCAGCTTCGGGAGAGTCTGGCGCCAGATGCCTACGCACTGTTCCACAAGAAGTTGACTGAGGGTGTGCTCATGAGGGACCCCAAATTCTTGTGGTGTGCCCAGGTCAGTGACCTGCCCAGAGGAGCTGCCTGGAGGGGCGGGGTGGTGCCAGGCCAGGCTTCCAACAGCTTTATGCCCTTGAACCCACAGTGCTCCTTTGGCTTCATATACGAGCGTGAGCAGCTGGAGGCAACGTGTCCCCAGTGTCACCAGACCTTCTGTGTGCGCTGTAAGCGCCAGGTGAGGCACATCCCTTCTTTCAGACATGCATGCTGACCTGCTGGCCAGTACTGTGGCAGCTTCAGGGGGTGTGCTTGAGAAGAGACATGAACTCTGGGCTCCAAGAGCTTACAGGCTAGTCAGGGAGACTGGCACAAGGAAGAAGAATGAAGGATGGCAAAAATAAAGGTAAAGGGGAAAGAAAGCGGGGAAGGGAAGAGGACAGAACTCTTTGTAGGCATAAGTTTTGTGAAAGAAACAAATAGGAATCTAAGATTAGGTAAAGGAGAATAGCCCAACTTAGGACAGAGAGGTCACACAAGCGGCTCCTAAAATAATTTAAGCTCAGACTTGAGAGTCATGAAGAAGCCATTCTTGGGACAGAGAAAACACGTGGGAAGGTCAGAGTCAGAGAAAAGTGCTGTACAGCTGCGCAGGGGGTGGTCAAGCAGATAGCAGCAGCCATGCAGGCAAGGCCTTGAGGCCAGGGAAGCCAGCATCCGCCTTTCGTCCTGTGACTCCACTGGGGGTCATGCCATCTCATTTATCTTTTTCCAAGTTTAACATGTGACACCAAAAAATTGCTCTGCAGGGCCGGGCATGGTGGCTCATGCCTGTAAGCTTCAGCCTATGAAGCGGCCGGGGTTAGGGATCGCGCGCCGCCTGGAGCCCGTAGCGAGACCTAGTTCCAAAAAAATAGCTGGGTGTGGTGGCGCACGCCTGTAATCCCAGCTACCTGGGAAGCTGAGGCTGGGGATTGCTTGAGTCTGTGGTACCCCGGGCAACGAGAGCCTGCAGTTCCACGGGCAAATATAGCAAGACCTACTCTCAAAAAAAAAAAAATTGCTCTATATTATGAGACACAGTAAAAAAAGATGAACCTTGAAACCCTCCCACCAGACCTCAAAACTAGAACACTCACGACACCACCGAAAGTGCCCAACTTATACTTTTCAAGGTGCTTCGGCTGTCAGGTGGAGAATGGACCAGAGAGGAGCCGGAGTGGAGGCAGAGAAACTAGTAACCAAAGCAAGCAGTTGAGGCAAGACCTGCCTGACCTGGAATAAGATAGTCACAGTAGGGATGAGAAAAGGAGATTGTGTTGAGATAGGTTTGGTGGGGGAGAAGAGGGGTACTCTGAGGAAATGGAAGAACCAAGCCTGGTCCCTTGGTTGGGGATTTGAACCAGCAGTGACCTAAGCCAGGGACCACTGGCTATGAGTGGAGGGCCAGCAAGAGGGGGCCTGGATGGAGCTTCCATGCTTGCTTCCTTCTGGCAGTGGGAGGAGCAGCACCGAGGCCGAAGCTGTGAGGATTTTCAGGACTGGAAGCGCAACAATGACCCAGAATACCAGGCTCAGGGCTTGGCAATGTATCTTCAGGAAAATGGCATTGGTGAGGCTGCTGCGCGAGGCCTGTAGTCTGTCGTTGCCAGGAGCTCTCTTCTCGAGGGCCTTGAGAGCATTGGCCATCCCAGACTTGTCCTGCTGTCCCTTGTAGACTGCCCCAAGTGCAAGTTCTCATATGCACTGGCCCGAGGAGGCTGCATGCACTTTCACTGCACCCAGTGCCGTCACCAGTTCTGCAGTGGCTGCTACAATGCCTTTTACGCCAAGAATGTGAGCCCAGAGGTGGAAGTGCCCGGGGGTGGAAGTGTGGGTGTCTCCATTGAGTGTGAGGGGCAGATACCAGTGAGGAGTGGCCCAGGGGAAGAAACAAGACCCTGGGGTTAAAGCACCTCTCTGTCCCCTGTCCCCCTTTGCTTGCTCCAGACCCTCCAGTGTCTCTGTCTTCCCCACCCGACACCCCTTACACCGGGGTTCCTGAAGGCCAGGTTCCCAACAGCCTCCAACTTCCCCTTTCCCATCTGGGTTTCTGCCAGAAATGCCCGGACCCTAACTGCAGGGTGAAGAAATCCCTGCATGGCCACCACCCCCGAGACTGCCTCTTCTACCTTCGAGACTGGACTGCGCTCCGGCTCCAGAAGCTGCTACAGGTCAGGGGTAGCCAGCCCGGCTGGGTTTGCGAGTTCCCCAGGGGAGGAGGACCCAGGGTGGCAGGAAGGGAAAGGCTTGGTGGGCTGGCATCAAAACCTAATGCCCAAGCCAGGTGTGGTGGCACGTGCCTATTGTCTAAGCGCTGGGAGGCAAGAGGCTTGGGATCGCTTGAGTTCATGGGTTCAGGACTACCCCAGGCAACATAGTGAGACCTGGTCTCGACAAAGCAGCCAGGCACTGTGGTGGGCGCCTGTAATCCAAGCTACCTGGGAAGCTGAGGCTGGGGATTGCCTGAGTCCACAGGATCGGGACTACCCTGGGCAACATAGCGAGACCTAGTCTCAGAAAAAAACCAAAACAAACCTAATGCCCATCTGTCTGCCCTTTCTCAGGACAACAATGTCATGTTTAACACAGAGCCCCCAGCAGGGGCCCGGGCAGTGCCTGGAGGTGAGTTTGGGACAGGCCTGGAGAGGTCTGTGTGGCTGGGGACAGGGGAGACTTGGATATGGTGTCAGACCTGGCTTCAGCCTGTCCTATGCTTGCTTGTGTGCCTGTGGGTGAGTAAATGAGCCTGTCAGGGCCTTGTTTCTCCTCTGTGGGCAACACCCATCTTGCAGCCAGGCTATTCTAACTAAGGCCACATTAAAGCACCTGGTACCGCCATACCAATTTTCTTTTCCCAACCCCCAAATAATAATCTGCCAGTTAACTTGAATATTTAATGATACCTGATAGTTCTAGGTTCCATGAAAGCAACAGAGATGTCACATAGGGGCATAGTCTATCCTACTTCTTACTCTCCATACAGTAAAACCTTCACAGCATGTTTTAACTATGCAGGGTCTCTGTCGCAACCAGAGAAGCTATCTCAAGGGAGTATCTTGAGGGAATGAGGCTAGGCTCAAAACTAGCTTGGATAAAAGCAGGGCCAGTTAGGTCTCTGTCTCATGGGTCTGCTGTGATAGCGTATCTCAGCACCCTCCCCCCACCTGTCACCACCACTTTTAGGGCAGGGCTCCCATCCTCACGGCCTCCCTGGCCTCTTATGCCTCATCAACCCCAGTTCTCCCAGGCCTTTGTGGTCAGTGGCTTCCTTCTAACCAAGTGTCCCTTCTTTCCTTTACCTTAGGTGGCTGCCGAGTGATGGAGCAGAAAGAAGTTCCCAACGGGCTCCAGGATGAAGCTTGTGGCAAAGAGACTCCAGCTGGCTATGCTGGCCTCTGCCAGTGAGTGCCAGGCAGGGCATGGGGGGTAGGCGTAGGAGCAGTGATGGTCCACCCAGGAAGTAAAGTAGATCTTGCAAGGAAAGGGGAAGGAGGGGGCTCTCTGGGCTAGGGAATGTATGGGTGATATGCAGGTTGGCAGTGCCTACACATACAGGTACGAGTCTTTTTAACGAGACCTGTTAGTTGCACTGGTGCGGTAAGGGCTGTCAGTATTGTTCATCTGAGTGTGCCAGTGACCAGCAGCAAAGTGCTTGGACACTTGGCCAGTACCAGCTAAACAAGAGCAAATGTTCAGTCCTCTTGTCTTTCCAGGGCACACTACAAAGAGTATCTTGTGAGCCTCATCAATGCCCACTCACTGGACCCTGCCACCCTGTATGAGGTGGAGGAGCTGGAGACGGCTGTGGAGCGCTACCTGCACATTCGCCCCCAGCCACTGGCTGGGGAAGATGCCCCCAACTACCACACCCGCCTATTACAGGTAAAGGCTCTACCCAGCCTCACCTGACCCCATAATCTGGAGTCCCTGGGTATGGTCTGTGTCTGAGCTCCAGACTTCCAGTGTCATCTTCTCTCTCCTTCTGCAGAAGCTGATGGAAGTGCCCTTGGGACAGAGTATCCCCCGCAGGAGGAAGTGACTCAGGGCAAGGGCCCTGATGTCCCATGGATGGACTCCCTCAAGAACAACTTCAGCACCAATAAAGAAGCATCTCCTTGCCCAGGCTTCTTCGTGGTCCTTCTACCTGACCCCACCATTTGGGGACATCAGGGAAAGGGTGGGGGGCAGTAAACAGAATTTGGCTCAAAGGGCCCCCTGCAGCCCACCATCTGACCTTCCCTTCTCTGGACACCAAGAAAGAATGGACACCTTGGATGGCCAAAAGAAACCCTCCCCATCCAGTACTGACTTCCTCCTTCCTTGCCTTCCCTATTCCTTTCATCCAGTTCAGCTGCTATTTGAGGTTACCTGCTAAGAACCAAGCAGGTACTATGGGGAAGCACAGATGTACTGGCAGCCCAGCATTATCCAAGGTTTCAGGCCAGACTCCAGGACCTTGGTGCCGCGCTGCAGAAGCAGCACCATCAGATTATATGAAGTAAGCCAGGAGTGTGTTAGGAAAGGGAAATGAACCCCTGCCAGCAGGCCCGCCCTCCTGCTCTGAAGGAAGCGTCTGACAGGCAGCGCCTCAGAGACTGCTGCCCTCTGGTGGCTACTGCCGCCTGCCAACTCTGATCACATGATTTCTGGGAACCGACCTCCCCCGGAGAAGTGAAACTTAGGGTGGGGACTGTAGAACGGGCACGGAGATCAGGCACTTGCCTAGCCAGCAGCTGAGTTGTGGTCATCTGAGCTTTGGGACCACCTGCACTGCTGCTCAGGTAAGATCGGACAAGGGCAGACTAGTCCCGGTCCAGGGTTTGCTGGGAGGCTCAGTGGGGTTGGAGGTGGGGGTGGGGACCCCTCCACTAGAGCAGAATAGATGGAAGGCTCTGAGACAGGCTGTGGGAGGTTTGACCCGAGTGAGACCCTAACCTTTAGGCAGAGGACAGGAAGACCTGCTGCTGGGTTATTAGGGAAGGCTCTCTTCCCGGAACACTCATTGATCTTGTTTTCTTGCCTTCTGACCCTGCCCACTTCTTCAGCTCCCTGCTCCACCTACTTCTGTGAAATGGGTCAAAGGATGAGTTGCGGGGTGGTGGGTGAAAAGAGTCCATGGGGCACCCCTGAAGCAGTTACAGCCTCTACAAATGCTTGGGTACCCACACAGCACCTCACGAGAACCCCAAGAGAAGCCTCTTCCCAACAATAGGTTCCTGAAAAATCTTAAAAGTAAGATCTATGCCTAAGGTGTCTTTCTAGGTGTCACAGCTGGGCAAGTTATAAAGAATGTCTTTTTTTGTAACTGCTTGTGATTTGCAGAAAGGAAACAGTTTGGTTTCTGAGAATATTCAGATATGTCTAGAGAAGAAAGATGGATGGGATTTCTGGAGGTCCTGGCCAGCACACAACCCTGACAGCCAGGATCTCACAGATGTTCCCTCTAGAAGTGTTGATTCTGCTGAAGCTTCTCACTGCTCTCATTCCCCAGGATGGCATCAGGCAGGGCACGCTGCACCCGAAAGCTCCGGACCTGGGTGGTGGAGCAAGTGGAGAGTGGGCAGTTCCCAGGGGTATGCTGGGAAGATACAGAAAAGACTATGTTCCGGATTCCCTGGAAGCATGCTGGGAAGCAGGACTTCCGGGAGGACCAGGATGCTGCCTTCTTCAAGGTGAATGGGCCAGGAGACTGGCCCTTTCTCTGAATGGGGAATGGAGTGTACATTGGTGCTCAACTCAAGGGGTTATGTTGGCTTGGGTTTCTGAAAAAGAGGAGATGGAAGTGTAGATCCAGTTACATAATTATCAGAGCCTAGTACTAAATGAAAATGCAAAATTGTGAAGGGTTTCAAGATGGTGTTGGTGAGAACAGAACATAAACCTTGCATCGGCCCTTCAGGCTGCACGTCCTTAAAGCCAGCCTGGTGGAGGGTCAGCTGGGGCTTCTTTACTTCCTCTGTTTTTTAGGCCTGGGCAATATTTAAGGGAAAATACAAGGAGGGGGGCACGGAAGGCCCCGCTGCCTGGAAGACACGCCTGCGCTGTGCCCTCAACAAGAGTCCTGAATTTGAAGAGGTTCCTGAGAGGGGCCGAATGGATGGGACTGAGCCCTATAAGGTGTATCGGCTGCTGCCACAAGGAACCCTCCCTGGTAAGGAACCCCTGCCCAGCTGACTGGAAGGAAGGACAGCGAGAGTGTTCTTCCGGGAGGACAATGGCCCTCCCTCCGTGGTCACAGCTCAGCCCAGCCCTGTCCTCGGCAGCTGCTGCCCGATTCCCCTGCCCATCCTTGCATGGCCTCCTGTCACTTCTGTAACCCTCTGCCCACTTAGGATGCTGACCTTTCCCTCTCAACAATGTTCCACAGCTCGGCCAGAAACCCAGAAGTCACCATCAAAGCGACACCACAGTTCTGTGTCCTCTGAGAGGGAGGATGAGGGCACCAAGAAGAAGTGCATACTCAGTCCCTCCCTGCTGCAGGACCCCCCGCAAAGGGTAAGAGCTGATGAGGGGCTGGGTGGCCCAAGGGCAGGACCATCACCAGGGGCGATGCAGGCCAACAGTGCACACTGTCTGCAGGGGGAGGTGAAGGCCGATGAGGGAGCAGACTGTTCTGATTGTGGCGGCGGCAGCAGCACCTATGGCAGCAGTAGCAGCAGCAATAACAGCCCTGAGCCTCAGAGAGGTACCACCTCCCCACCTTCCGTGCCATTCTCCACGCCATACCCTGCAAACCCTGGACTCCCCGTCCTGCTCTGAGTGACCAGTGCCTCTGCCTACCTTCCAGGTGCAGACACAACTGAAGCCTCACTCCAGAGAGACCAAGCATGCCTGGATCTCCTGCTCCTTCCAGACTCAGTTGCTTGCATCTCACCCAGCCCTGCTCCTGGAGCCTCTACAGGTCTGCCTGTGGCCCTGCAGCATTGACTGTCAGGGCTGGCAATAGATTGGCCCACCAGAGGGAGACACTGGTTTTCTGACCAGAATCCAGCAGCTTGCTTCTTGAAAATACACTGTTTTCTAGAATCTTCTGTGGGTTAAACAGAGGCCCAGTCTTTGGGACCTTCTTGTAAACTGCCAGGCTCAGGCATTAAGCCCTGGGACTTCGGTGGGAGTCTGTATCAGCTGCTCTCATGAATGACAAGAAAGCCTGGCACGATGGTTCTAACCTCAGGGGCCTGCCTTGTCCTCCTGCCCGCTCTTGGTTTCCCTCTTAGGGTTTCACCTCCCTCATCAGGAAAAGTAAAGACACTGGTTTTGCATGGAGCTTTTCTTCCTTTCCCCAGATCCTCAAGCGGATCAGGACGAGTACTGGGAAGACATGCTGGTGCGGTCGTCCGCAGACTTCTCGCTGCTGCTCACCTTCATCTACAATGGGCACGTGGTGGGGGAGGCCCAGGTGCAGAGCCTGGACTGCCGCCTGGTGGCTGAGCCCTTGGACTCCCAGCATGGCATGGAGCAGGTGGTGTTTCCCAAGCCAGGCCCACAGGAGGCCACCCAGCGCCTGCTGAACCAGCTCAACAGAGGTGTCCTGGTGGCCAGCAACTCACAAGGCCTCTTCGTGCAGCGCCTTTGCTCCATCCCCATCTCCTGGAATGCGCCCCAGACCCCATCGGGTCCAGGCCCACACTTGTTGCCCAGCAACAAGTGTGTCAAGCTCTTCAGAACTGCCTATTTCTGCAGAGGTGAGGCTGCTCTAGCTGAGCCACCTTTTATTCCTGATTAGGGACACCACTACCCAGTGCTCCCCCTAGCAGATGCTCCACGTAGCCAGGTCCGGCCACGCTCCTTTCCTGTCAAGGCTGTGGAAGAAGGGGCTGCAGGAGGGCCTGCAATGAAAAGGTCACATCTCAGGGCACATGTCCCACGAAAGCACATAACTGGGGAGGTGTGTGCCTTGTGGGCATTCGGGAGGAGATGGGTCCCCTCCTTACATGGGCACGCATACCACTGTGTATGCATCCGGGAAGAGAGGCACACAGCCACCCATGGTGGGTGCCCCCTAAGGTTTTCCTTTCCCCCACTCACGCTGGTGTTCTTTCTGCCTCCATTCAAGTGGGTGCAGGGACATGGCACGTGTGTGTCCCCAGGGCCACGGGTGCCCTAGCACAAGGAGGGTGGGAGCAGGCCACCAAGTCGGAGAGTAAGGACACTTACCTGGGAGGTGCCCCTCTTCCAGCAGAGCCAGCAGAGGTGGTAACAGGCCATGCGGCTCTTCAGGGAAGGAGCACCTTTTCCTGTTGGTACTTGGCTGAGCAGCAGCTTGGATCTTTGCTGTTCCCTTAACCCAGAGCAATAGACCCTGTACTCCTGCGCTGGCCCTGGCCTCCCAGTCACCCCTCCTCCCCACTCTTGCTCCATTATACCTCCTCACTGTTCGCTGCCTGCCTGGGCTCTTCTCTTTTCCTTCCAACACTTGACCCTTTCTATTTTATTTTTAAATAACTTATATTTAAATGTGTCCTTTAGTTTGGTTGTTAGCTTGTTTTGACTTTTCCTCCCAACCTTTTGCTTGTTTTTCCTATATTAGTGAAACCATTTGATTTCTGTCTTTTTCTTTCTGACTTATTTCTGTTACGATGACCCTTTCTATTTTAGACTTGGTCAGGTTCTCCCACGGCCTGGGTCCTGCACCCAAATACCAGGTGACACTGAACTTCTGGGAGGAGAGCCCTGGTCCCAGCCACACACATGAAAACAGTCTGATCACAGTGCAGGTGAGCTGGGCAGGAGAGGGCCCAGAGTGGTGCTGGGTGAAGGGGCCTTCTCCTGTGCTCATGATGCCCTCCTTTCTTCTCTTCTGGTACAGATGGAGCAGGCTTTTGCCCGACACCTTCTGAAGACCACAGAGGAGCAGGCTGCTACTCTGTCCTTGGTGCAGGGCCTGGAGGACCCCCCTCCCTCCCCATCTCTCCTCCCCCTGTCTTCTTTGAGTGAGACTGTTTACATTCCCTGTTTACCTGCCTCCCTCGGGGAAAATGCTCCATGTTGTCTGTAATAGGTATGTCCTTGTGCTTCTTGTGTACCCTGGCTGGTGAGAAACTCAAGGATGATTCTTACCCTTAAAAACATTTTTTTGAATGGCCGGGCATGGTGGCACGTGCCTTTAAGCGTAGCCTAGAGCGTGGCTGAGACTAGGAATCGCTTGAGTCCACGCAGTCGAGACCCGCCCGGGGCAACATAGTGAGATCTAGTTCCAAAAAAGAGCTGGGCATGGTGGCACACGCCTGTAATCCCAGCTACTTGGGAAGCTGAAGCTGGGGATCGCTTGAGTCCGTGGTACCCCGGGCAACATGAGCCTGTGATTCCCCAGGCAAAATAGCGAGACCTAGTCTCAAAAAAAAAAAAAAAATTTTTTTTTTGAGACATATACCCTTTCATCTCTGAGGATCTGGAGAAACTGAGATAGTATGAACTCAGGGGACCTTTTCCTTTGACCCCAACTCTGAAGGGAAGGAAGCACTTTATATTTCACTAAGGATTTAAAATAAAATTCTATTGAAAGAGAAACCGTTGTCTGACTTGGAAGATGAAGGTAGTGGGGATCACAGGCAGCTAAGTGTGAACTTGAGAGCAGGGTGCTTGGCTTCTCTTGCTGCAGACATTAGGGGCCTCCTCCCTATAGGGTATGACTGGGAAGCAGTCTGGGCACTGGAAGTTCTAGCCCTGATGTTCGATCCCCAAGGTGCCAGCATTACAGAAAGGATTAGGGTTTGCTACTAAGAGGGGCAGTGGGTCTGTAGTCACTGTCACTACCAACTTCATGGAGAAAACCTGGATGCACAGTTCTATGCTAGAGCCCTCTGATTCTACCTTCACAACAAGCCTTGGGCTGGACCTGGGGCCTGAGGTCTTAAAGGAGAGCATCAACTTGGCCTGAAACGGTGGAGCAGAAACTCTGGGGCCTAGAGGTGGAATGGAAATCAGCGTGTTGTCTGGGTGTGCTGTGCCCAGGTAGAACAGAGGCTCTGGTGCCTCTTTTCCCAGCACTCCCTGCCTGGTCACCCTGCTGAAGGGTGCTCCCAAGGGCACTCCAAGAATCTTTGCTCCACCTGAAATCTACAAAAGACAACCTGTCTTTTGTCATGTCACCAATATACTGTTCACTGATATCTGAAGGCTTCAGGTCAGCTTGGCACAGTCCAAGCTGACACTCTTCTCTCTCACTCATGTTTTTTTTTGCCACTGAACCAGAAGTTCCTCCTTCACAAGGTCCCTTGTCACCCACCTCTGTATACTCACTT
This sequence comes from Uropsilus gracilis, assembly GCA_004024945.1. Classification (NCBI taxonomy): domain Eukaryota; kingdom Metazoa; phylum Chordata; class Mammalia; order Eulipotyphla; family Talpidae; genus Uropsilus; species Uropsilus gracilis. The sequence continues at coordinate 29,749 of PVHY01007147.1, forward strand.
CCACCAGACTATTCCAGTCAGACTGCTTCCCTGACTGCCCTGTACAGCCTCTACCTTCCAGCTCCCCTCTTCCTGCACATGACCCCAAGTTAGAGAAGGGGTCCCAGGACCAGATTCCTCCCCACCATCATGTCCTTCTGTGGCTCACCTACATGATCAAACCCAGAGGCCCAAACCTTGAGGACCTGGCCATCTCATTGACAGGCTGCAGTCCAGTTTTTGAACCTTTCTGTCTCCTTGGATATCTCTTTTCTCACCCATCATCTTCCTGAGAAAAGCCTAAATAGGCATCTGCAGTAAAGAAATCTGGTACAAGTGCTCAGGTGCGAAAGTGCTGCTGTGCTCTTGATCTGCTCAAGTCCCCCCTACCTGCTCTCCCCTTTGACCTGTTTTTTCTCATACCTCACACCCAGCCAACAAATCCCATCATGATTCCTTCAAAATCTACCCAGGTTTGACCACTTCTCTCTCCCTCCACTACCACGACTTTGGGACAAGTCACCATCAATTCTCACACCTCTTCTTCCCACTTCCTTCCACATCTTTTGTTTCTACTCCTGTCCCCCTTCAGTCAATTCTCCACACAGTAGAGATCCTTCTAACACAAAAGTGTGATGACATCATTCCTCTGCTCAAATCCCCCTGGCTCTCAGTTCATTCAGGAGAAAAACCCAGGTCCCTACAAGGGCCTCTAATGCCCTTGTGATACGGCCACCAACCTTACCTCCTGCTGGTTTTTGTCTAAAAATACTCTCCCTTTAGGGGATGGCACATGACTTCCAGTTCTTTCCCAGGGAGGTTCTGTGAGGGCTGACTTCAGTGGCAACCACATATGCTGCACCATTCTCTGTGCTGCTTTGCTGTTCTTCATAGCACCAGTCCTCACCTATTTCTGCTTCTCAGCTCCACCACCATCTCTCTTCCCTGAATCATGAGAAAGGCTTATTTTGTTCATTGCTGTTTACCCAAGGTCTGCCAGAGTCCCTTCATGGAGAAATGAAGTACTGTGCCCCTTTGCTTGTCTCTTACACTGTTTCTAAGCACCTTAATGGAAGGTGCCCCCCACAACTCCAGCAAGTGTCCCCTAATATGAACACTTGCAAATTGACAGCATTTGTACAGTCACTGGAACAGTTTGTTAAGTATCATATAGAAGCTAAAGGGGTTCTGGGGGCCTGTCACTTTGCTTTGCTAACAGTGATTCAGCTCAGAAATGGAGGCTAGGAACTGGGAACCCAGAATTTCAAGAAAGCGGAATTCCCCACCATGAAGTCACTGAGAAGCTGTGCGACCTGGGAGAAATTATATGGATTTGTTTTCTCACCTGTAAATAAATGCTTAGACTAGATTTTAAAATCCCTTTCAGCCTTAATATTCTATGATTGTAAATTTAGGGCAACTGCACCTTCAGGTGCCAAATACTAAATGAACTAGGTGCCAGGCACTATTTGAGAAAACAAGAAAACAATCTCAAGAGCTCATAGAGGCACAAGAAAACAGGGTCTGTTCAGCTGCGATGAGGTGAGTCTTAAATTAAAAATCAAATCAGAAGGTTGCAACCATCTAACTTCGTTTTACACAAAAAAGTGTTTGCGACAATGATTTTGTAGGTGGAGAAGTGTGCCCTGCATTCAACAAAGCTAAAGTCTATTTCAGCCAGGAGAACAAAATTCACAAATGGAAAACAGCTAAAGGGGCCTTGACTACAATGGAAGCTGTTCAAGTTTGAAAAAGTGACTCGGTACTGCCTTCTGTGAGATCTGACTTCTACTGCATCGGTTATGGTGGCTGCGAGGCCACCTCACACATTCCTATCTCCCCAGTTTCGGATGGGCGTTTGGCGGGGCAAAAAGTTGAACCAGTCAGCCACTTGGGATTGGAGGATAAAGTGCAAGGGGTCACCACAGGCAGGCCAGAGGTCAGGCCCACACCCGGCGTATTTGCCCCCAGCTTGACCCCACCACCCAGACTCCTTGGGACCGCCCTTGTTACCAGGCTCTCCGAGGGAAAGGCCGTGACTTGCTCCCCACTCATTGGTCAGCCGAGAAGCGCCTCCGAGTAATCCTTGTTACTAGAGGCCAGAACGAGAGCCCATAGGTCAGAAAACCTCACAATGAGCCGGCCGCGCGCATTGGTCCGCCTGATTGGTTCGCTGCCTATCTGGGGAGACCCCTGTTGCCTGGGCCGCAGACAGGCTCCTTGGCATCTGGGATCGAGCGCACCCGGGGTAACCCGTTCCCCATTGGCTGTTCCAGGAGGCGCCGCCATCTGAAGAGGAGCGAGGGGCCCAGCTCACGAGCCAGCTCGTGCTCGGTGGGACGGGACGAGCGAGGGGCCCAGCTCACGAGCCAGCTCGTGCTCGGTGGGACGGGACCTAGTCTAGCCTGAGGGCAGGGCCTACGAGCTCAGTGCAGCTCTGCAGGCCCATCGGTAACCCATCGGTAACCGCTCAGGACTCGCGTCTACACCAGAGCTCTGCAGCTGCAACCTAGAACTCAACCCGGAAAGGCGCAGTAAGTTCGAAGCACCCATGCACCGTGCAAACCCACTGGGTGCCTAGGGAGAGGAGCATCCGGACCCCACCCATGCATCCTCCATTTTCTTGTCCCCTGAATCCATTGTCCTCTAGTTGTTTATCGATTCATCTGTTTGGCATTCTGGGTAGCCCGCTGTGCCGCCTTTTCAATTTTTTACTTCCTTCCAACCATGTTGGGAAGTTCAGCACCCTAAAGATTTCAGACTGAGATCCGAATCAAGGAGTGGTGGAGAGGAGGGTGAAACCCACGAGGGACGATGTTCTACTATCCCAACGTGCTTCAGCGCCACACTGGCTGCTTCGCCACCATCTGGTAAGGGCCAAGCCCTCAGGGTGAGCTGGGAGAGGATGCCCAAAGGTCTGATGTCACCCCCACTTCATACCCAAACCCCACTTTCTGCCCTTTCCAGGTTGGCAGCCACCCGTGGCAGCCGGCTGGTGAAGCGGGAGTATCTGAAGGTGAATGTGGTGAAGACATGGTAAGGCCCAGAAAAGGGTGGAGTATCCTGGTGTGTATGTTTGTGGAGTATTGGGTTGGGGGATGGGTGGGAGTGGGCACACTGGTCATCAGGGCATATTGTTTCCCCAGCGAGGAAATCCTCAATTATGTGCTGGTACGAGTGCCACCCCAGATGCCAGACTTGCCACGGCCCCGCTTCTCCCTCTACCTCTCGGCCCAGCTCCAGATTGGGGTGATCCGGGTCTACTGTCAACAGTGCCAGTACCTTGTAGGTAAGGAAGGGACTGCTGGGAGGTGGGGCAGAGCTAAGGGCCCTCAGAGGCCAGGCATGGTGGCTCGTGCCTGTAACCTTCAGCCTATGAAGCGGCCGGGGCTAGGGATTGCAGTTCAAGTCTTGCCTGGGGCCCATAGCGAGACCTAGTTCCAAAAAAAATAGCTGGGCGTGGTGGTGCACGCCTGTAATCCCAGCTACCTGGGAAGGTGAGGCCGGGGATTGCTTGAGTTTGTGGTACCCCGGGCAATGAGAGCCTGGGGTTCCACAGGCAAAAATAGTGAAACCTAGTCTCAAAAAAAAAAAAAAAAAAAAAAAAGAAAGAAAAAAAAAAGAGCTAAGGGCCCTCACCAGACTGGCTGTCTGCCCTGCTTTTCCTTCCCAGAGGATATCCAGCACATTCTGGAGCGCCTGCACCGCACACAACTACAGATCCGCATCAATATGGTGGAGACTGACCTGTGAGTGTCCATCTCCCCAGTCACCAGTGTTTGGTGGGGAAATCCTGTTTGATCTCCACCCTTGACAGCCCTCCCTTTTCTCTCAGACCCAACCTGCTTCCTAACCGACTGACCATGATGGAAGCCCTGGAAGATGCTCCAGACCCCTTTTTTGGGATGATGTCTGTGGATCCCAGATTTCTCAGCCCCTTTAGTATCCCTCAGGTAGGAGTCATTCTCCTGGGACACTGATGAGTTGACAGGGAAGGGGAGAGAAGTGCTATTTCTATGGTAGCCTGACACTGTGACTGGAAGGGAGCCTACCTCAGCCCCACAGGAGACAGTCCTGGTGGCTCCCTTAGACAAACCTGCTCCACTTCCCTGTTTAGGGCCAACCCGGAGGCAGCTCTTATCCCCACTCATTTGCACACAGTTCCCATAACAGAGGCCCTGATCCAGGCCCTCGTTGTACCTCGGCACTGGGCTTCCCTACCCGTGCCCTCTCCTCTCCATTCCTAATATTCGCAAAGCTTCGATAATGTCACTTCAAAGACTCTGCCAGTGTCTCCAGCTGCAAATAGAATACTAGCATTGGGGGTCTCCACCCTCGATGCAGCTAACCACCCAAGATATCTCTCAGCATGCTCCTGGGCACCTTTGATTCCCCAGTCCAGCCCCTTCTGTCCCAAAGCTGCCACATTCATTTCTTTGCTTATGCTGTCTCTCTAGCCCATTATAGATATCCTTCATACACTACTAGTTAAGCCTCACATATCCTCACACTGGTTCAGATGCTATCTTTTCAATGAGACCTACATCCCACTTATGGCTAGAACCAAGTGTTCTAGAATTTACTGTTATCTCCAGTGCTTGTTGAGCCTTCATGTTGTTTCTTTTTGGGCTTGTATACACACGCCTCTCCACTAGATCACATTCTTAGAGATTGAGATCTACACTGAGATATGGTACACACATACCATGGAATATTACAGAGTCACAAGAAATGATGAAATGCAGCCATTTTTCAAAAAAAAAAAATAGAGGGAAAATTTGAGAAAATTATAGAACAAGTCAGAATGATAAAAGATATTGGATATTCATATAACAGATAATTTGACACTGTAAAACACTGACAAAAATTACTAGATATCAACATTCTGAGGGATCTGAGCTTAAGAGAAAGTGGGGAGAAAGGGACACAAGAGATGATAGTTGGGAAAAATTGTATGTGATATGTATGTAACATATTCAGTATGATCTTATGTGTAACCACATACTATGAGGGCAAAAAAATTGTACGTGTGATCTTATGTAACCACGTACCATGAGGGCAAAAAGGGGAATGTTTCTGTCCCTTCTTCTTTGCCCCACAACAGACATAAGGTGCTTCTTAATGTAGGTGTATGGACAAAGGCTAGATAATTAGGGCAGGACTGGTTAGAAGGAAAGGAGGTGAAGTGGTAAGTGGGGCATCGAGAAGCAGGCATAAGGAGCAATCATTGTCCATTGTCTGAATAAGGCTGTGAAAGTGGGGGTGGGAGTAAGTGCTAAAGCTGAAACTCTTGTCCCCAATCCCTCCCCAAAGATTCGACACCTCTTAGAGGCTGCAACTCCAGAGAGAGTTCTTGAGACGACTCCTGAAGTCCCTACAGAGCCTAGGAAACGAGGTGAGAGCCTTCTTTTTGGTGAGAAGCATAGGAAAGCCCAAGAGCTGGAGAAATCACCACTTTTGAACTTAAGAATCAGACCTCACGGGGGACACTTTATGTTAACACCATCACTGCTTCATGATACTCCTGAAGTCAGAATTTTTTTTTTTTTTGAGATAGGTTTCAATTTTTGCCTGTGGAATCACAGGCTCATGTTACCTGGGGTACCACAGACTTAAGCAATCCCCAACCTCAGCTTTCCAGGTACCTAGGATTACAGGCACGTGCCACCATGCCCAGCTATTTTTTTTTGGAAGTAGGTCTCGCTCTGTGCCCCTGGCGGAACTCAAATCCCTGGCCCCAGCCATGGTTTCCTAGGCTGCCGCTTACAGGTATGCACCACCATGCCTGGCCTTTTTTTTTTTTTTTTTTTTTTTTTTTCTTTTAAGAGACTAGGTCTCACTATGTTGCCCCAGGGTAGTCTTGAACTTGCAGACTCAAGTGATTCCTAACCTCAGCCTCCCAAGCAGCTGGGATTACAGGCACATGCCACTGTGCCCTGTAGGTCCTGAGATCAGAGTTCCATTTTATAGAGGAGAAAAGAGGTCCACGGTGATTAAACTACATCCCTTATGTCAGATTGCCAGTGACCAGCCTGGACCAAATTGGAATGCAGGTTGATCTGGCTGCAGAATCCTTGCTTTTGCCTCACCTCATGGGTGTGGGCACTTGGGCAGATGCTGAGGGGTTGGTGTGACTTCCTTGACCTTTCAGACAGAATCCAGGCCACTGTGCAGTCACCTGAGGTCATCACCATCCAGGAGGCAGAGCCCATACGCATGCTGCAGATCGAGGTGCACTGTTTTCCCTGCAACACAGGACCCGTGGTCTGTCCTGTTTCCGACAGCCAGCCCCCTTGCATCTACTTCTCTGCCCCCAGAGACCTATCATCTGTCTCTGTGTCCCCTTCCCCTGCTCCATCACTTGAGCACCCACTGGCTTCCTTAACCTGGTCCTGTGACCTGCCTTAGATTGCCTCCTAGGTCCGCTCGGTTTTGTCAGAAATACATTCAAGTGCCCTTCCTTTGCTTGCCCTCTCTCAAAAGGGTGAGCAGGACCTCCCTGAGGTTACCCGTCGCGACTTGGACCTACTGATTGCAGAGCAAGATGAGACCATCTTGCTGGAGGAACGTCGGCGAGGCCAGCCTCTCCAGCCGCCCAGGGTTAGCCCTGCACTGGACGGTAACGCTCTTGGCACAAGGATTTTGGGCCTGGGAGTGCTCCCACCTCTTCTGCCTTCTGATCCCCAATCTTCTGTCTGCAGAGTCCAAGGAGGAGCCCCGTGGCCTGGAGGGGGAAATCACAGTTCCCCCGCTCTCACCTCCAACTCTTGTACAGTAAGGGCAGGAACATCTGGGTCAAGTGGGGGATCAGTGCTGAGGGGTATATCATTTTTCTTATCCATTTCTCCTCAGAGCGGAAGGGATAGCAGAGCCAGTTTCAAGCCAGGTCCTAGACCTTGAGGAGCTAAAGTTACCAGGCTGGGAGCCTGGGGCCCCACTTCCTGGTGAGTACCTGCCGTGCCTGGGATCCTCCTAGGGACACCTGCACAGCTACTGGACAAGTCATGTGTTCCAACTTGCTAAAGGGTGGGGCCTCTAGCTTCTTGTCCTGGTGGCTGTAAGGACATGGGGTGTGGGCAGAGTCAGAACCTAGGGTGTTATTGCAGAAGTGACTCCCCCGCAGAAGCTGCCTCTGCCAGCCCCACTCAGCCCAGAGGTGAGTAGTACCCCTTCCAACCCTCCTTTGCCCTCCCCTCCCAGAGCTACTCAAGTCTATCGAGCTTCCCTGAGCCCAAGGTCACAGCTAGCTTAGGCCTTCATGCAAGTTAGCAACAGGTGGTCCTGCCCACACCCTATTTTATCAGCCTGACTTCCTAGGGGCATCCTCTGCATGCAGGGTGGGAGCTGCCCAAGCCCCTTCCCAGGCATGTCAGGCCAGGAGCCTGTATGCAGTTCGCCAGGGTAGTCCTGAGCATAAGAGCATAAGAGAGGGCTGTTTGGTTTTTTTTTTTTGAGACTAGGTCTCACTATTTTTTGCCCGTGGAACCACAGACTCACATTGCCCGAGGTACCACAGACTCAAGCAATCCCCAGCCTCAGCTTCCCAGGTAGCTGGGATTACAGGTGTGTGCCACTACGCCCAGCTATTTTTTTTTAGAACTAGGTCTCACGACATGCCCCCGGTGGGACTCAAACCTCGATCCCTGGCCCCGGCCGTGGCTTCCTAGGCTGCCACCTACAGGCATGCAACACCATGCCCGGCCGATGAGTGGGCTGTGCTTTGTCCCAGAGCCAGGGCTAGTTCAAGGCTGGTCTGAGAAGCCTTGCCTCCTCCACCTCCCCTCCCCACCCAGCGGAGGCGGCCTCCAGTCGCCCCATCTCCTGAGAGCCCACCTGCCCCCCGCCGCCGTCGCCGCCAATTATTATTCTGGGACAAGGAGACTCAGATTCCAGGGGAGAAATTCCAGGAACAACTGCAAACCAGAGCCCACTGCTGGGAGTGTGTGAGTGCCGCTCAGACTCTGGGGGACAGAAGGAGGCTGACGGGCCTGGCGCTGGGTGGTGTGGGCTGGGCTTCTTTGGGGGACACACTGGGAACAATCCCCACGGGACTGCACATCTCCATGCTCCTTTTAGTGGCCCTGTGGGCACTTCCAGGGTCCCAGTTACCAGTTAGTAATGAATAGAGCAGGCAGGACATTGGCCTGAAAGAGATGGAAGGTCAGGGGCACTGGAAGAAGGTGTCGTGGGGAAGGGGTAATGAGGAGTGATTCCCTCCTAACTGGGCCTCGGCCTCTCCCCACCGTGCAGCCCATGGTCCAACCACCTGAAAGAACCATCAGAAGCCCCGCAGAGTTGTTCCGAACCCCAACTTACGGTAAGAGTTGCAGGAGCTGGAATATAGGATCCTGATGTTCCTCACACCTCAAACCCTGTCCCTGATGTCCCTTGTCTCCAGCTGGCTGGCTACCGCCAGAACTGCTTGCTTTCTGGACCCACTGTGCCCAGCCACCTCCTAGAGCACTCAGGAGAAAGCTACCCCAGGAGCCCAAAGAGGAGGCTGCTGAGAGAGAGGTGGCAATTGAGGTGGAAAGGAGAAAGACGGAAACGCTGAGTGACATTGAGGTAACCACACCCTTATCACTCTGGAGATTGGTGTGCTTTGTCCAGTAGCTTCAGTAGGTTCACGTGAGCCAACAGGGTCAAGTCTTGGGCCCAGGTGTCTTATTCCAGAGCCAAGCTGGGTCAGCACTGGGAACAACACTTCACCCCTGACCCAGGTGTCCTGTGGTGCTTGGGGCCTCAACGATCTTTCTCCCATTCCCAGGTCCTAAGGGAGACCCAGGAGCCCAGTGGGCCCCTTATGCTGTCTTCAGGTAAGCACTCAGTGAAGACAGGCAGTGAAGACCACCAGTCTTATCACTGTCCCAGGAAACTGTTACCCCAAATGGCAAATTTTTATCAGAGGGAGCAACTGTCCAGTTCTCCCACTTGGATGCTTTTGTCACTGCCCACCTCTGGCATCCAGTTCAACCAGATGGCCCCAAGAGAACCTGACTACTCAGAACCTTCCCCTTTCTCCAGAGCTGTCCCTGGAAATGGCCGAGGAGCGGTCCCGCACCAGCCTTATCCCCCCTGAGGAGCGGTGGTAAGCAGCCAACCTGGGTGGGTTTGAGCTGTAGCCCTGGCCAGGTGAAGACAGTCTCCCAGTACAGCTGCCAGATTTTCTGCTCCAACTCTCATGTTCTTTTCAGGGCCTGGCCTGAGATGGAGCAGCCAGAGCCAGCTGCATTGCCTGTGGTGCCTGAACTCCCTGAGGTGCCCATGGAGATGCCTTTGGCGCTACCGCCAGAGACTGAACTGCTCTCGCTGGAGGCTGTGCACAGGTACCAGGGAAGAGGGCCTCAGCAGGGTCTGGGCTGGGGCCTCAGCTAACAGTTCTTGATCCCCACAGGGCAGTGGCACGAGAGCTGCAAGCCAACCGGAAGCCCGACTTCAGCAGTCTGGTGCCGCCTCTCAGCCCCCGCAGGACGGCTGCCCGAGTCTTCTACCTGCTTCTTGGTGAGTGTGGGCACCTGTGTGTTGGGGGGAGGGAGGGTGGAGGGAGAGCGGGGAACAGGTGAACACACGGCCAGAGGCCACTGTAGGAATGCCCCTGACTCACCCTCTCCTCTCTTGGCCAGTGCTCTCCGCACAGAAGATCCTCTATGTGGAACAAGAGAAGCCATATGGGCGTCTCCTGATCCAGCCAGGGCCCCGATTCCATGTAGGTTAGAGAACATTTGCAAAGCTGCCAGGAAACCAGCTATATTAAAGTGTTTTGCCTCACTAGACCCAGCTTGCTTCATTTCTGAACCTGCAGTTCTATCCCCGCTCTCAGAGCTTCTGTTCAAGCAGAAAAAAAACTGCCTTTATTACAGTATGTTGTCATGGGTCTGTTGGCACTGTCCCACTGCGTAACAGATCGAGCCCCAGAACTGGAAGGCAGCAAACAGGGCTGAGAGTCTCCAACTGGGTGAGTCCCAGAATCTTTGGTAAGGTGTGCATGTACTGGAACTGGGCTGAGAGGTGGTCCAGGACCTGGACAGGCGCGCTTCTCTCCAGCCCAGCCGCAGCCCGCAGTCTAGGTGAGACCCAGGGCAGCCTGAAGTTCTTGGGCCTTGTCGCTAGGCAGCAAGCCCAGTGCTGAGTGAAAGCTGTCGTCGTGCTGTTTGGCCAGGAAGGTCAGGAGCAGCAGCAGTGAAGACTTTGTGTCTGGTGAGAGAGTGGAGGGAGCGAGTGGAGAAGGGCTGACTCCCAACCCCAGCTGCCCCACACCCTTTGCCCACTGCTGCCCTCACCTGCTGGGATCTTGTCAGCCAGGATGAGGCTGCAGATGCGCAGAAGCTCAGGAGCCACATCTACAATCTGTGGGAAAACCCTTGATTCAGAACTGGCTGCACCTGGAAACCCAGGACTAGGCAGTGGGGACCGAGGAGTGTTCCATCAGGACTATCTGAGCTTGGTAATGCTTCAGAGGCATCCGAGACAATGGGAAACCTTCCCCTGTCTCCCCACAAAGGACAGGACTGTGACCAAAGGTGACTAAAGTCCTGGCCTCAAGACCAAAATAACCACTAACAGACTAGTTGCTAAGCGGACCCACTAACCCAAGTCCAAAGCTAGCCTCTTAGCGCGGACAGTCTCATCCACACAAAGCAGATTTGCTCTACCGGAATGAATAGTGGGGTGGCCCTGAGGTGCCCAGGTGGATGAATAATCTGAAAAATTAAGAAATCAGTCTAGGGAAGTTGTCTTCTAGCTCAGACCAGCGACCAGAAATGACCAGGCAGGATGGTGTATTCCCCTAAGGAAAACTGCTCCCTGGAGAGGATGGCTTTCCCCTCCCATCACAAGCCAGGCTGCCAAGATCAGGGAGAGGGGGCTGGCCTTTGAGTGCTGAGGGGCAGCTCAAACTCACTGCCTGTGTCCTGCCTGACACTGGGACTGAGGCGACCAGGTCCGCTCTAAAGGGTACGCGGGAGGAGGTTACCTGGTCAGGGCTGTTCTGGTACAGGAAGCTGAAGAGGTGCCCCATGGTGACCCACTCCTCCAAGTCCTCCTTCAGGGGCAGGGCGTGCAGCAGAGCAGCCAGCACCTGGACACACACTTGGTTCAGGGCCTCAGCTCCACAGCCTCTATACCGACCTTGGCTTCTCCGCCTTGCCTAACACCCTCACCTCTCACCTGGGGCTCCGGTTTCCTGTTGGGACTTGCCATCAGCAGGCGGGCAAGAGCCCCACAGATGTTATCTCGGACACGGTCATGGCGCTCCCTGGCCAGGAGGGGCAACAGGAGTCCCAGCAGCTTAGGGAAGTGTCTGGTCCACAGTTAAGGAACAGGAACACACCACAGACCTCTCCCATGACAGAGCCCCAGAGGTACCCTTCCCACCACCCCCTACACCCCCACCTCCTGTAGTTGAGGATACTCCTGGGCGGGGCGACCACCATGCTCTGCCAGCACCCCCAGCCCAAAGATAGCATTGCTCCGCACCTCAGGGTCTGCCTCCCGGGCGGTGCTCAATAACACAGGGAGTAGCCGGGACACAAATTGGGCTGAGGCAGCACCCAGGCCCTGAATGGACTCTGCCAGAGTCCCCACCGCAAAAGACTTCTCCGCCACTGTGCAACTCTGTTTCTGTTGAGGGGAGGAATGCAAATCAGTGGGGGCTAGACGGAGTAGGGTGAGGGGCATGGCTAGAGACCGAAATCAGTGAAGAGAGCACTCACCGTCTTGCAGAGCAGTAATGGTAAGAAGCCAGCAAAGAAGGGGGCAAAGGTGTCTCCCCCGGCTGCCGCCGCCAGGGCAGGGAGGGCCTCGCCAGCATGTTCTAGCAACATGGCGTCGTACTCAGCCTGTGAAGCCAGGTCAGGGTTGGAGCACTGGGCACACTCTGTGACTGGGGGCATCTTCTACCTGCTCTGCTACTGCTATATGTGGTCACCAGACCTGCCCTTAGTTGGCCTGTACGCAGAGCTGCTGTGTATTTCCTGGTCCTACTTCTCACCTATTGATCCAAGTCTGTCCCCAACCCCCACTTTCAGGAAGCTTCCTTGAACTCCCTCTACCTCAGTGGGAGCAGAGTTGTCCCACTCAGAGTCATTACAAATATTTCAGCAGCCCTGGTTCTGTCGGCCAAGCGCAAGTGGATGGCCTACCCTTGCCCCGTGGAGACTACTGCATGGCTGTTCCTACAGGGTGCATTCACCTGCTCCTCTTCCTCCTCCTCTTCCTCCTCGTCCATGTCCTGACAGGCTGTCTGTGGAAAAGAGACAGCCCAGCTCAGCTCAATCTGGGCTCTCCTGCCCTGTCTTTACATGGGACAGGAGAAGGCAGAAGGTTGGACTTGAAGCCTCTGATTATCCCCATCTGGCCCTACCCCTCAACTGCTCCCAGAGCTCCCCACTGCTTGTGCCACCCTGCTCACCTTCCTCTGCAGCACAGCCTTAAGCACGTTGCAGAGCTCAGTGAGGCGCCCAGGTGGCTGCAGTGTGAGGGCCCCACAGCTGCGTAGTACCCCGGTCAGGGCCTCCAGCACGGCCATCACCACCTGGCGTTCACGCTCCCCGTTCACTGCCTGCACATAGGATGGCACAACCCGGGCCAGAGCAGCCTGCAGAGCTGGGGACATTCTTGGCTGAAGCCCTGGGTAGACTCACCCTATCCTTCCCCACCAGACCAGGCCAGCCCTGATCTCCCCTCCTCACCAGCCCTGTTGGGTTCTGAGGGGCAGCTCTGACAGGCCTTGTGCAGCGCACAGCAGAACTGACCCAGGGCTTCGTGTGCTGCCTTTCGCACATTCAGGTGAGGGCACTGCAGAATGAGGGCAGAGGTGCTTGCTCAGTGTGGGGGGCTAGCACAGGACCCAGAGCCCCAGGACTCATGGGCACACTCACCTCCAGCAGTTTGAAGACTTCTTCGAAGACACTCTCCATGTAGGGAAGAAAGGCAACACTATGGACAGATGCACAGCCGTGGGGAAGGGGTTCTCTGGGAGGGCTCCCAGGGTGAGGGAAGGGCTGAGGCTCACCTGACATTCACAGAGATCTCCCCTAGGGCAGCGCAGGTGTCTTCCTTCTCATCAAAGAAGGCATTCTCCACGCTGTACCTACAGGTGGGAGGCAGCCGCAGTCAGGCCTAAATCAGGTGTGAACAGCAGATCGAGTACTGGGGCCTGTCCAAAGCTGAATTCCCGTGACCACAACAGCCCCCCTTTTCACCCTGAGATCTCAGAGTCTTCCTCCTCTTCCTCGTCCTCATCCATGAGCTCCTCTTCTCCCTCCTCATCACTCTCGTCATCAAACAGAAGAAAGGAGCTGCTTCCGTCGTACTGAGGCTAGACAGAGACACAGCAGGGACTTCGGCTCAGTGGAACCCAGGGATGAGATAAATCCCATCCCAGGGAAGGCCTTCCCGACCTGGGCCAGCCTACCCACTCTGCTCACCACAATGCCTTCGGTGGAACGCAGTGACAGTAACATGAGCGTGGTAATCTGCGGTAGATAGGGGGCCAGGCTTTCACCCATCAGTCCAGATAAGGCTGCAAACAGGCTGTACCTGGTGAAGGTGGATGAAGCTGTATAGTCCTGCTGGCTGTAGCCAGAGCAGATGGGGGAGCTGTGGGAAACTGATGGTTCAGAACTGGAGGGCTGGGGTCTGGAATGGGGGTTGTGGATCCAGTGGGTGGGCAGGAAGCATGGGGTGAGGGCTCACTCACGTGCAGCGCCGCAAGTCAGGGTCGTCTACCTGGTCGCATAGGCCCAGCCCCAGCTGGCAGCATTCCTCAGCCAGGGGCCTCATGGGCTCCCCCAATGCTCGTGCCAGCACCCCCAGTGTCTCTGTGGAGGCCAGAGCTTATTAGCACTAGGATGAGAAGATACCTGTACCACCCTGGGGGAGAGTTCAGGTAGATATCAACCTTTCCCTGGACTGGGAGCCCAACTTACCCAGGCTCTGGATCTGCACAGGCTGGAGGTCCTCGCGGACTGTCAGCAGGAATTCCCGCAGGTGCTCCATGATGGTGGGGAAGTAGGGCAGCAGGGACTCCTGGGCAGCTGTAGCTACAGGAAGGACAGGATCAGAGCTGGAAGAGGGCCAGGCCATCTGCTACAGGGTTTTGTGAGTGAACCTGTGCCCCCATCTCCTGCTCCTTGTGCCTCACCAATGGCCCCCAGGGCGCTCACAGACAGCTCCTTGGCCCGCGGACTGCTGGGACTCCTCAGAGGCTGTAGCATACACTCTATAAGCTCCGGAAGGTAGGGCTGCACTTTAGAGCCTGTGGGAAAAAACACTCTAACAACCAACACACATCTCATACCTTGTGGAAATCCACCTTCCTCCGGGCCAAGCCTCTTTCTGGTTCCATTGCAGCTCTGTCCCTTCCACAGGCAGAGTTTCAGAGAGCTGCGCACTCTGGCCTTTTTGCCAAAAACATATGCTCCCCCCTCAAACCTCCACCATTATCACTACCGAGGTTCTCCACAAAATTCTCCAGGGCATAGCAGGCCTTGGCTAGGTGGTGTGTGTGCCCCGGAGGCACCGACTTCAGGTAGGCAAGGAGCAGTGGCATCACCTCCCCTGAATAGTTGCTGATATGAGGCTGGGGAAGAAAAATGGTAGCCCTGAGTCAGCTCAATAGCAAGGTACCTACTTTAGTGACAACAGCAGGAGGGATGCCTAAAGAGATGAAGCCAAGGGGAAGCTGTGCCCCAAAACACCTGCCCACATTTGGCCCTGCTGACCTGTAGGTTCTCTGAGAACTGGCCCAGGGCAAAGAGTGCAGCATTACGCACGACTTGGGATGGGTCCTCCAGGCCCTTGCACACGATCTGTAGCAGTGGAGGCAGCAGTCTGATCAGGCAGGACAGAGGACAGAGTCTGAGGGCAGGGTTCAAGAGCCCCAGGTGATCTGTTCTCCTTTCCCCTGGGAAAACAGACCCTCTTTGTCACCCTAGGGTGGGCCTCATCCCCTAGCTCCCATAGCTGGGGTAGCTTGCTTTGCAGTTTATTTCCAATCCAGGACACTTTTGAAAGTGAGGGGAAATGCTATGGATAGGCTTAAACAAGCACAGACCAAGGTCGCATGTGCCATGAGGTCTTCCTCCCTGTGGTCTGACCTCATGCTGAGACAGGGAAATAAATACCTCTGTCTGATGTGGTCGCCAGCTCCATCGGACAGCACGGCCAGCACCAGGAGCCCAGCCTTGCGCTGGTATGGGCTCTCACTCCGCAAAGCCTCCTCCAGCATTGGCATCTAGGAGAGCACACGGCACTCTCCTGAACCGCAGCCCGAACCTGCCGATTCCTGAAGCAACAGGCCCTTCACACCCACCAAGGTCCATAGGGAACTTTAGGGAACCAGGCACACCTGGGGCAGGAGCACCAGAAGGACAGAGTCACACTTACCAGCAGGGGACAGAGCTTTTCAGGGGGCAAATGTAAAGCCAGCATGTCCACAACCTGAAAAAGTTGCCAGTCTCTGACTCGACCCCACAACCTCCCATAGTCATTTAATGCCTGGCCCCAGTGATATTCCTGCATCCCACCTGTACAGCAAAGTGCTTGGGAGTCTCCCCAGTCAGTCCAATTTCTGGCTCTTCCTCCTCTGAATCCTGGTCCTCAGGGTCTAGCTGGCCAAGGAGGGGCTCAGCAGCCATAATAGGGAAAAGGGTATGCAGCAAAGGTGGAAGGAGGCGATTCTTCAGTAGGGCCTAGAGAGGGAGCGTAGAACACTGTCTGTGGGAATCTGCTCCCAAGATGGACTCACCATTAAAAACTCCAGCCTTCCAGGCCACAAGGGTTCCAGCAAGACATCCTAATTTCCCAGCTAGGAATTAGGGAGTTAGGGAAAGGCCAGATTAAGGCTTGGACATCCTAGGTATATATAGTACTTTAGACTATGTACTTATATATACTGTATATATATGTACTATATATACTGTATAAAGTATATATAGTACTTTAGATGGACAGAAAGCCACAAGAGTGAACGAGGGATTGGAGATGGCAGGAGTGGGGTAGGGGAGTGCCATGTATCAGAATGCACTCACCTTGCTCTTGACTTTAACCAAGAAAGTGAGGCAGCAGAGAATACGCACACGTATTGCATCACCCAGGGCCACATTTCTAGCCACCTGTCCAGAGACTGAGAATCAGAGACAGGCAAGGACACTTGCAGCAGAACAAGCAACAAGGGTGTGCTCACTCCAGACTCACCCCCAGGCAGAAGGTGAGGACCTCAGAGAGGTGGGAGGTGATGATGGGCACTTCTGACTCCAGCAGTTCATCCAGGGCCTCCACAGCCTCGCAAGCCTTTGCCTGCCAGAAGAGAAGTCATAAGGTTTACTGTGTTCTTCAGAAGACCGGTTGGTTGCTCCTGCCCACCTAGCCTCACCTCATCCACAGGGATCAGAGTCTGCACAGCCATGAGGAGTTTGGGCACCAGCATCCGTGCGAGAGGCTAGAGGACACAGAATGAGCTGAGTCACAAAAAGCATGATACACCCTAACCTGAGAGCCCAGAAACTAACAGTTGACAGAAGGTGCCTCGGTAGCTACCTAGGGTATACTCTCTCAGTTGTCAGGCATAAAAAAGGTAGAGGAAGTCTGCAACCCACATGGATATGAGCAGGAACCAAAGAGAGGGAGCCAGGGAAGATGAGGGCCCACATCTCACCACATCCTCAGTGCCAAGGTAAGGGACCATGGTGGCTAGAGTGCGCAGGGAGTAGAAGAGGAGCCCAGGAGACCCCACCTCACCAAGCGTCTCATTCAGAAGCCGGAGAAGTTCACGATGGTGGGGCTGGAAGGCATCAGGCCGGGAGGACACCAGCACACTTAACAATAAAAGTCCCACCTGTTACAGGAGAGAGTATGAAGGAAACAAAATGCACATGGTATATTCAGTTTCTCCAGTCCTCCTTTCCAGCCATGTAAACACATGCTCCTACCTCTCTCTCTGGCAGGTGGAGGCTGTGGGTACTGTTCTGAAGTAGCTGCATGAGCTGAGGCCAGGCCTCCAGGCCTTCCTTCCGAAAAATGGTGGCTGAGAGCTGGGCCAGACTAAGGCTTACAGAGTGCCTGCAAACAGAAGAGAAGCCCACCCACCCACAATCACCTCAAATACTTTCCCGACCAGTCACTGGCCCGGCCTCCACGTGGTGGACAGAAGAGAAACCTCCAGGTATCGATACAAGCAGGGTCTTGCCCAGTAGGGACACATTAGACTGACACTTAAGAGTGGTTGGTGGTCTGGTGGGTGGGTAACCTGGTGGGCCTGGCCTCACACTGAGTTTCAGTTCCACTCCTCTAATTTAGGTCCGGCAAAGCATCATGGCCCATTCTCAAGAACTTTAGTCTTTAGCAGTCTTATAAGTCTTGTTCCACCCTTGATCTAGAACAGAAGTCACTGCCTCTCTCCCCCTCCCCCAAGTCCAAGCCTGGAGCTGAAAGAAAGGCAGAGACCCATGGGGCTCCCAGTGTGAAGTCAGGATCCCAACAAGGGGCGAAGAGGCACTTACTCTGTCTCTCTCTGGAGTGCTGTCAGAACCAGGGACTTGAGGCTGGAACACAGGTGGCAGGTATTTGGTACTGGGCTGGCTTCAGAGCCACCTCAGCCCGGCCCCGCCCCGCCCCATGGCCCAGCCCACCTCTCCCGAAGATCCGCGGCCAGTCGCCGCCAGCGGGTACTCAGTCGTCTGCGGGTCAGCACGGCCGCAAACTGGCGGATCTGAGATGAGGAGAGAGGCAGGTCAGGGCTCGGGCAGGAAGGTGCTGAGTGGGCCGCAGGGGCCAGGTGCTGGTGCTTGACTAGTGGTGTACAGCGGGGAGCTCAGCGGGAGGGAGCAGGAGAGTCACCTGAGGGTCGGCGGCCGAGGCCAGCAGGTCACAGAGCGCTGGCAGGGCGGCGGGATCCCGAATAGCGACCTGGAGCTGCTCAGTGGCCTGGGGAGAGGCTGGGGGGTCAGAGTCTGGCCTTGCCCCGACCGCCCGCTCAGCCCGGCATCGTCCCGCCTGCCCCGTACCCGGCGGATGCGTTCGGTGTCCGGTTGCAGCAGCTCCCTTAGGATCTGCTCCAGACCGGCGGGCTCCATGGCAGCAGCTGAGCCGCCGCTACAAGGCCGGTAGGGGGAGGGACTGCACGTGGAGCTTCTGAAACCACTTCCGGCGGAAAGGGCGTTGCTCCGCGCAGCTCCCGTCGCCGGGGTGACTCAACTCGCTTCTCACGGAGGACTCCAGCGCAGCCACTTCCGTTGGGGCAAATGTCCGCGGAAACAGGACCCTGACAACGTAGGTTCCCCCAGCCGAGAGTTCCCAAGCTCCATGCGAACTCGAGTCTCGCGCCTTCAGCGGCAGATCTGGCTTTGTAAGGGACCCTGCCCTTAACTGTCGGGCTCAAGTTCCTATAGAGACCAAACCCTTTTTCTTAATAAATTTTATTTTGTTATTTGTAAAATGAAAAGTCAGGGCCAAAACTAAAGGCAACTTAAAAAGTTCAAATATATACTCCTTATATAATAGAGATTTATAGTTTCCAGGCCCTCTCTGGGGAAGGGAGGCCCAGACCGCAGAGAGAAGGCTACAATGCCATCACAAAATTCAGTCATTCAGTGAGAAGAGTTGATAAGACATCAATAGGGTGTGAAGAACAGAAGAGCAATAATTTTGCGACCCAAAACTCAGTCCATCTTGAGGTTCACATAGATATAACGGATGAACTTTAGGGAAGAAAAAAAGGAGATGGTACCCAACATGAGGAAGAAGATGTAACCAGTGAGTAAGGAGTAGCCAAAGAACTCTACTGTCTGTACCGCCCCTGACATATTGGAGCGCCGGGCATAGTAGAAAACTGAGTAGAGGAAGATGAAGAGCCCAGTGGAGCCAACACTGAGCACAGATCGCCACCACCAGCGATAATCCTCTCCAGACAATTGGAAGTAGGTGAGTGCAATGGAGATGCAAGCGCCAACACTCAGCAGAATGGCGAAGACAAAGAAAAGGATGCCATACAAGGTGTACTGCTCCCGACCCCATACTGTGGCAAAGATGTAGTACAGCTCCACAGAGATGGCACTGTGAAGAGAAAAGATGATACAGCGCATTAAAGGGCTGAACACTACCAGCACAGTGCCAGGCCAAAACCCAGCCACCGTCTGCACACTAGGGTGGAAGGTGAGTCCACTCCACTCCCTTAGAGTTCATGGCTCCCTGGAGATCTTTTACCTAAGATTTGTGGCTCTCATTTCAAGAACAGCTTCCTTGGTAGGTTGAAAGCAGGGATCTTGTCTGTTTTATTTTCCACTGTATTATCTGACATTTGAGGGGGGCCCCCCCACATGCTGGGGATACAGTCTAAGACCCTCCATGAGTATCTGAAGTGGAAATAGTGCTGAATGCTCTCTATACATACTGTTTTTTTTTTCACACACATATATATAGTTTATATACATATCTAGAATGTATACTTTATAAATAAGGCAGAATAAGGGATTACAACTAATCATAAAATAGGGCAATTATAACAGTATATTGTAATAAAAGTTATATGAATTTGATCGCTCCAGATATCTTATACATAATACATTTGGATTATGGTTGGCAGCAGATAACTGAAGCTATGACAAGCAAAACCACAGACAAGGGGGGACCTAATACACTAAACAAATTGGGTAATCAAATGAACTTTAAGCCCCACCTGATACCTGTAGACACCAAAGTCAGAAATCAGGTAAATGATGAAAGGAGCAATGTCTCTGAAGAGCTTTACAAGTAAAACATCATCGTGTTTGATCTGATTCAAACTCAGTCCTTCTTGGGGAAAAGAGGCACCATTTAATGATCTCTTAATGGCAGAACTGAGCCAGGGATTATCATTGAACTAGGTAAGGGTATAGGGTGAGTGGGGAAAGGAAAAGTTAAGGTCACGGAAAGCTGACCTGGGAGTGATGGCTATGAAACAGGAGCGGTTACCTGAAAGGCAGGAAGCCTCCAACAGTCATGTGGATGAGAGTAGACTTGTACCAGGGCTGCGGTGGGATTTCCCGGGCAATGTTCTTGGTGCGACAAGGTGCATCAAAGGGGCTAGCATTGTTCTTCCCGAAGATGCCTCCAATGACAGTCAAGGGAAAGCCCACCAGCAGCCAAACCGTGAGAAGCAGCAGGATGGTGGTGGCTGGCAGAGCCTGTGTTGAACCATTGGCCCAATGTACCGAGTTCACCACACTCCACGTCAGGAAGAAAGGTACTGCAGGAATGGACCCCCAGAATGAAGGTCAGGACTTGGAGCTACATCCCTGTTTAGACTGGATCTAAACAGATGTGCTCCTGTTGGACCCTTTCATCTTCTGTTCCTTGTTTCTTATCTTACTAACATACCCTATTCATTATCATTAAGGGTCAAGGCTGCTATGAGGTAGTGATTTAAATGTGACACAGTTCACCTACCCCTAAAACCCTGTCCTGCTGTGGCATTAGTGAATCCTAGCATGAGACATTTCTTTGGATTAAAGCCCTGATTTTAAAAAGTCCTGGTTCAAACATAAATGTGATGGAACATAAACCAGACACTGGACTGAGAACATGAAAGATTTTCAGTACAAGCTACTATTGCCTTTAAAAGGCTACAGTTTGGGTAGCCTGTCTCCACAATAAAACCTCCCACGCTAGTGATGCTGCTCAGGACATTTTAAGGATTAAACTTTTAACTCTTTTTAATAAAAGAACGGTTTTCTTTTCTGATGATTCCTTTTTTCTATTTTCATTTTCTTGACGCTTCAATCTGACTCTATCCCGGGTTCTATGATTTGCTCTAAGTTCCTAAGTCAGCCCACCAAGGAAAGGTAGTCCTTACCAGAGAAGAGACTGGTGGTGAGAATGATGTTCCACACCCAACGCTCTCCACCAATCTGCCGGTAGAAGTGGCTGGACACATAGCCAGAGATACAGCAGGTCAGGGCATACAGCAAAATGGCCGCTGAGTTAATGGCCCCGTGACGGTGCACGTTGAACATGCCCAGCAGTGCCATGACAATAATGCCTGCAGAGTAGCAGTGGAAAACCTGTGTTAGGTTTCGCTCATCACACTTCTGACAATTTCAGAGATATCTGTCCCCTTTCTCCCAGACCCAGGCCCTCCAGCAGCCAGCAAAACAATATCCCTCAATTCTGTTGTTCAGAAAACCCATAACAGACTATTACACATCCTTGCTAGAGCCACCCAACCCCTTAGGTTTGCCCTTTACCTTGGACAGAAAAGAAGATCTGCAAACCTTTTCAGAGCAAACCACCCACTTAGTACTACCTCTTAAGAGAAACCCCTGATTACTTTCTATCACCTCACCAGTGCCAAGGGCCAGGAACTGGGCACCCACTCCCAGCACAGCACAGAGCAGACCACGGTATGGAGGGAAGCGGAAGACATCTGTATGGATAATTTTCCAACCATTGTCCCCTTGATCAAAGTCGTCACCAGACCCTCCAGAGGATGTCTCCTCATCCAAGTTGTACCGAGCCAGATCATTCCGAAGCACACGCATGAGAATGACAGCCACAAAACCCACCAGTAAAAACACAAGCACCATGGAATTGATGATGGACAACCAGTGAATTTCTAGTGTTCGGGGAAAGAAACCACCATCGTCGCCACGGCGTCTATCACTCCGACGTTCCACTGAAGTCTCAGACCAGCGTACACTGTAAGTATGGGTAAGGCCTAGGAACTCATCAGGTCGTAACCCATCTAAACTGTGGGGCTTGACATCCCGCACTGAGACATTGGCAAATATAATTCGATCTCCGTGGAATTCTAGATGGAAGTCCAAATGTGTCCAGAGTCCTATCTTGTGGCTGTGAGGCAAGAAGCCACTCTCCTCCATGTAGCCTACAAAGCCACGGATGGGCAAGTCATCCACCACAAATTCAAAGTAGTACAGTTCCTCAATGGCCTGGCGCAGCTGCTCCACCTGAAAAGAGCAAGTTAGGAGTAAAACAAGCTTTCCCAGGCATTAGAGCAGGGCTTCTCAACCTCTGCACTCACATTTTGGTTTGGACAATTCTGTGTTAGGGTTTGATTTTTGCATGTCTAAGAGGCACCGTATCTGGCTTCTGCCCACTAGATGTCAGTAGCACTCTCCCTGCCCCAGTAGTGACAAAAATGTCTCCAGACAGGTCCCTTTAGGAAACAAAATGCCTCCTATTGAGAACCACTGATTTAGATCCCAGTGTGTTAGATCCCATACATACTCTAAAAAGCAAGTATGACTTGATATGGTTAAAGCCTAAAAGAAGGAAAGGCAAGGTGTAAAAAAGTCAGGGGAAGGTAAGGAAAGTGTCTTATCAGATTTGCTAAAGAGAAAAAAGCATGAGGGGAAAAACTAGGCATGCCCTAGTGTAAGGAATCAATTAAGAAGAGCTAAGAGGTTGTTAATGGAAGTAAGCAACTATATAGGGATGATAGTTGGGACCTTAATACCAAAAGAGCAGTTTGGAGAAAGGAACTTCAGCTCTGCAATTCACTATCTATGCAGTTTTGGAAAAGTCACTTCTGAGCAATTAATATGTCAACTGAACAAATAATACCAGCTATCCTGTCTGCCACACAGGGTTGTGGTTAGAATGAAGTCACATTATTTCTGTGATGGTGCTTTGAAAACCATAAGCATACAGCATTGTTACTAGTCTCTGGTAGGGAAGGCTAAGTTCTATCCAATGTGGAGAGGCTGACCTGTGCAGAACTGAGCTTCATGTGGCACAGAATTCTCTTCTCCACATTCTCCCGAAAGCGGATCTCGTACAAAGACTCAGCCATGCGGTCCCCATCCAGCACTTCCCCCAGGCTAAGACTTTTGTGACGGATCTTTTCAGGGCTGCAGACTGGAAGCTGATAGTAGTGGTAAGTCTCTTGAGGATTATGATATGGTCCCACTTTGTTGACATATAGAATGACAGGATCGCCGGCTTTGTAGTGTGTCATGCCTTTCACTCCTGGCCCGTAGCCTGTGCCCAGCAACAGCATTAGGAATGGCAACCACTGGCAGCTCCAACTTCGAGGGTGCCCTAGGACTGTCATCCTTAAGGCTGCGGAACCTGTTTGAGGGAGTCCTGCAGTTATGGAAACCAAGGATCAACCAGTGATGCCCCAGGTCCGATCTTTCAAATTGACACCCAAAGGCTCTAATCCCTCCCACTGGCCTTTCCCCACCCTCCTCAGGAGACCTCCCGATATGCACGCCGTCTCTCAGCCCTAAAGACTGGGCTCCGTCTCTGCTTTCTGGACCGCTCAACCTGGGGTGGCCCCTATACCCCCATCCCCACGCTCCGGCAGCCCGGGACTGTGGCGCGCGCCCCAGCCGGTTTCCATGGCAACGCCATGCGGCCTCGCACCTCAGGCACCTTCCCGCCGCAGCCCCGGGGTCCTCACCGCGCGGGAGGGGCTGGCCGAGGCGGTGCCCGCGGCCTCTGCGGCCCCGTAGCTGCCCTTGGGCTTCTGACGGGGTCTCCCCGCAGAGCGGCGCGCCGGCGGCTGCCTGAGAGGACCTGGCCGCCGACCTCCACCGAGCTGCCTCCGCCGTGCCTGATCGCAGCGGCTGCGGTCACACCTCCAGGAACGCCGCCCTCGACCCAGTGAAATGTCCCCGGCTGCACTTTCTACAGCGAGAGGCCCCGCTCATCTCTGAAGGCGCCACCAGGCTCGGCCGGCCCGACCGCAGCGAAGTGGCCCTCCTGGCGAGCTGGCAGGCCGTCCACGACACGTCAGTTTTACCACTTCCGCCCTCACCCGCGGGGACCTCAGCCCGGCGGAAAGCTCCTTTCCGGGAGCTCAGGGCGGACCACGCCCCCGCCGCCGTGGTCCTCCCTGCGCTCAGCCTACGTCTTCCTAGGCTGGACCGGGCGGCTGAGACCCCTCTTCAGGCCTGCAGATGCCTCTTCTGGACAAGTCACCGCCGAGCCGCTCGTCCGACCCTGGGATGTTTTGGGGCGCCGGCGGAGGACTGAGAGCGGTGTCCGCCGCGCCCACACAGTGACTGTGGAGGAGACTGAACCTAGGCGGTGGCAGGGCGCGCTCCTGGTGGACGCTGAAGTGTGTGCCGGCTGAAGCACTGGGACTCCTTACCGATTGCTGAGGTCCGACTTCTGAGTTTTCCAACCCAGCTGGGGGGGAGGGGGGGCTTGGAGCTTCGCTGTCTAGGACAGCGGGGCCACAGTTCTTGCCAGGGTGTTAAGGAGTCCGGATCTCACCTCACTGCTGCTCTCCCATCCGTCATGAATAGCTCCCACCAAAACAATCAAACATAAAAATACAGCTCCCCAAGCTGTACTGGTGACCTTCCTGGCCTTGTAATGACCGTCCTATATCCGACGAAAGGCAGGCCTGGAGCAGGACCACAAAAAGAAATAGGGTGTCTGCCCTTTTGCCCGGTGAGTTGGGCAGCTGACAGTCACTGCTAACTGCAAATAAAGGATCTTATCATCATTTTGCCTTTTTTTTTTTTTTTTCTTTTTGAGACTAGGTCTCGCTATTTTGCCTGTGGTACCGCGGACTCAAGCAATCCCCAGCCTCAGCTTCCCAGGTAGCTGGGCTTACAGGTGCGTACCACCACGCCCAGCAGTTCATCCTTTCTCCTTTTTCAATGTTTTTTTTTTAATCAGTGCATGTTTTTGGACGTTTCTTATTTCAATATTCTGGAAAAGTTTAGTCTCAGCAATTTTAAGGGATTCTGACTTTAGAGGAGTTGCCCTGGAGGTCAAACCAGGGGAGTGACTTCCCTCTGGCCACTAAGGAGCAGCATGCAAGAAAGCTAAGGTTTCCTTTACCTAGGGAAATTGTACTCAGACAATCACAGTGCCTGTTTCTCCTGAAAAGTCCTTCATTTACCCACTTCTGTAATTAATTGTCCTCTCTAACTCAGCCCTTCTTCCTGCAGATTAGTTTTCAGAAGTGGAGGGTTGAATTTTTTAGACATTTAGAAAAGTAACTTATAGTGGCTTTGGAATAGATGGATAGTCTCTCCCCCTCCCCTCCCCTGGGAATGAACTGGTTTTCTCCTGGAACAGGATCAGAACAGCTGTCACCAAGCCAGGGGCCAACTGGGGGGGCCAGAAGATGGTCTGGGCTGGGCCTGTCCTGTACAGCTGCTAATCTTGAAAGCTTAAGGATATACCTTTGACTTCCATCAGAACTTTAGACCCATTCTGCTAGTGGATCAGACTATCAAGTGGGAATTTGCCAGTAATCTATTACATATTTTGCTGGAATTTTTATTTTTTGATGGAAGACATAAAGATTCTGATTCTTATTCTTTGCTCTGTGGTTCTGACCCCTCCCCTGCCAAACAGTCTTAAATCTAGATACCACCTCTATGACCACTACCTCCTTTCCTGTCATTCCCATCAAGCTTGTTCTTCCATTTCACTGCTACCTCCTGCTGCCCTTTTGGTCTTTTTCTAGCTTCTTTTCCTAACCCATGGAGTTTAGATTCTGCACTCTTATCACTTCAACCACATTCTTTCTATATATAGTATTAAAGGATATGTTTATTAGGAAAAGGAAAAATAAAAAGAAGCATCCACTTCGTCACAGGTGGAGCAGGAGGGCTGTGCAGCCACATGTTCTTGGTACTTATCTCTATTATAGCTACCAAATCTTGGGTCAATTCACCCACCATTATTCAAGCTCCTATACCCAGGATGCTAAAAGAATCTTTTTTTTTTCTTTTTTTGAGACTAGGTCTTGCTATTTTTGCCTGTGGAACCGCAGGCTCACGTTGCCCAGGGTACCACAGACTCAAGCAATTCCCAGCCTCAGCTTCCCAGGTAGCTGGGATTAAAGGCGCACGCCACCATGCCCAGCTATTTTTTGGGTACTAGGTCTGCTATGTTGCCCCCAGAGGGTCTAGGTCTGCTATGTTGCCCCCAGAGGGTGTCAAACCGCGATCCCCAGCCCCAGCTGTTTCATAAACTGAGGCATACAGGCACTCACCATCAGGCCTGGCTAAAAGGATCTTAAACGATGATACTGTGTTCTCCTAGCTGGGCACGGTGGCATGTGCCTGTAAGTTTCAGCCTATGAAGCGACTGGGGCTAGAAATCGTGGTTCGAATCCCATTCAGGGCAACACAGCGAGACCTAGTCCCAAAAAATAGCTGGGCGTGGAGGCACATGCCTGTAATCCCAGCTACCTGGGAAGCTGAGGCTGGGGATTGCTTGAGTCTGTGGTACCCCAGGCAACGAGACCTTGTGGTTCCACGGGCAAAAATAGCGAGACCTAGTCTCAAAACAAACAAACAAACAAACAAAAAACAGCTCATGAGTTATGTGCTGAAGGGACAATATTTGCCAGGAGAGCAGGGAGAATGAGTAAAGTAAAAGCAATTCCCTGTTCCTTCCTTAGCCCTCCCCCCCCAAAAAAAAAACAAAAAACAAGTCTGTTTTGAGAACTGTGTGTATGTTAAAGGATAAAATTGGACAGATAAACAGGGTCAGATCATGAAGTCACATGAAAAATGTTGGGCTTTATTCAATGGGAAAACACTGAATTATTTTAAATGGGAATAAAATCAGATTTCTGCCCTGAACTACAGGTAAACCGATGAGAGGGGAACAGGCTTACTAGAGTGACAATAAAAAAAATGATGGAGGCCGGGCACAGTGGCCCGTGCCTGTAAACTTCAGCCTATGAAGCGGTTGGGGCTAGGGATTGCGGTTCGAGTCCCACCTGGGGCCCGTAGCGAGACCTAGTTCCAAAGAAATAGCTGGGCATGGTGGCGCGTGCTTGTAATCCCAGCTAACTGGGAAGCTGAGGCTGAGGATTGCTTGAGTCTGTGGTACCCCGAGCAACGAGAGCCTGCAGTTCCACGGGCAAATATAGCAAGACCTACTCTCAAAAAAAAAAAAAAAAAAAGTGTAAAGGTTTGAGAAAGTAAGACCTGTGATAAAACCCTCAGAATACAACTGAACAATGGATGGAGGAAGGTGAGGTCCCAGTGAAGCTAGAGGAATGGCTAAAAGGATGGGAGGAAATCTACAGGGTTCAGGGCCATGGAAAGAAAGACAAGAATACATTTCAAGGTTAGGTTAAGTCTCTGAGTTATCATAGCAACTTGTAGCTGTCATTACTCATATAAAGGTATGGACATGATGTTTTGGGATTCTGAGTCCTTTAATTGGTCATGCAACTTCACTATTTTTCCCTCTTGAAATACAATGATATTCATAGACCACAGGCTGAGCTAATCTGCTGGTTAATAAAATCACATGCAGCAGAAACACACCATCCCAACTGTGATAAGACCACCAGATGAACCACTCAACAAAGTCCAACTTCACTTACAAAAACTAGAAAGACAGCTTTTTTAAGCCCCCAAAATGCATCTTTTTTGCCCATGGAACCGCAGGTTCATGTTGCCCGGGGTACCACAGACTCAAGCAATCCCCAGCCTCAGCTTCCCAGGCAGCTGGGATTACAGGCATGTGCCACCATACCCAGCTACTTTTTTGGAACTAGGTCTCGCTATGTTGCCCTGACGGGACTCAAACAGCGATCCCCAGTCCCAGCCGTGCTTCATATGCTTTCGTTTACAGGCACGTGCCACCATGCCCGGCTTCCAAAAATGCACCTTAAGGTTAGAATCCTTAGAACATTCTACAAGACTTCACAATTTTCTGAAATATTCTCAAACTCATGTTTCTCATGCTGGACTATAAAGTCTCCGTTGGCTTTATTGGTTATTTAATGCCAGTGCTCAACACATAGCCTGGCAGAGCTGTTCTGTAACAGGAGTGGATGAAGGAACCAGGTCCTAGGAAGGAATCCCACCATATTGCTAAGGTGCCTCCAAGAATGAACGTTTTCTAGACTCCAACAATTCTGAGGTATTGGGGCCGATGATGAATAAAAGGTGAATTGTGATGTGTGTGGAACATGGGCCCTTAGGGAGTTCCGTAACCAAGAGGAAAATATAACAACAGCCAGTGGAAACAAAGACTGCTTCTCCTTTCTTCCTCCTTCAAGCTCCTAGTGGAGTGCTGAGTCCAGCCTCCCAACCTGGTGTGACTACCCAGGCAAGCATTTGGAGACTAAGTTCATTTTGGTACCTAGCCCTCAAGAGGGTCAAGGTGTTGACTTCCTGAACATACAGGAGGCTTTTAACTAGCAAAGCTTCCTGCTCTCACTAAGCCCAAGACCATGGGGAAGGGAGAAACGGAGGTAACACCAACCACCACCCAGGCCTATCGCTCTGTCATGGAGGAGTATGGTTACGAGGTGGGCAAGATCATTGGCAATGGCTCCTACGGGACCGTGTATGAGGCTTACTACACAAAGCAGAAGGTCATGGTGGCTGTCAAGATTATTTCAAAGAAGAAGGCCTCTGAGGACTATCTTAACAAGTTTCTACCCCGTGAGATACAGGTTGGAAAGAGGGCTTAGTAGAGGGAACTGGTACTGAGCTGCTTATGGTTTCTTAGAAGGGGATGGTGACCGGGCATGGTGGCACATGCCTGTAGGTGGCAGCCTAGGAACCTATGTCCAGGGCCAGGGATCGCGGTTCGAGTCCTACCAGGGGCACATTGTGAGACCTAGTCCCCAAAAAATAGCTGGGCGTTTAGTGTGCGCCTATAATCCCAGCTACTTGGGAAGCTGAGGCTGGGGATTGCTTTAGTCTGTGGTACTCCGAGCAACCTGAGCCTGCGGTTCCACGGGCAAAAATAGCAAGCAAGACCTAGTCTCAAAAAAAAAAAAAAGAAGGGGATGGTAAGGAGGGGTTAGGTCAGAAACCCCTGAATCAGAACTGAATGTCTCCCAATGCAGCCAGGAAAACCTCTTTCCACTGACCTACTCATCTCCAGCCCCTAAAACAAAAACAGTGAAAGTGCAAAGAACAAGGTTTGCCCCCAGGCTAGCCATCCCTGGGGTCTAATTGTGTTATAAAGGGCAGCAAGAGTAGGAGGGTTGGGAGGCAATCAAAGTTCTTCCTTCCCAGGTTTGATGGGTCCCTCTTCCTGGGGCAGGTCATGAAGAGTTTGAGGCATAAGCACCTCATCAACTTCTATCAGGCTATTGAGACCACATCCCGCGTGTACATCATCCTCGAGCTGGCTCAAGGTGGTGATGTCCTTGAATGGATCCAGCATTATGGGGCCTGCTCTGAGAATCTTGCTGGCAAGTGGTTCTCCCAGCTGACCTTGGGCATTGCCTACCTGCATAGCAAGGGCATCGTGCACCGGTGAGGACACTGCCATGCAGAATGGGGTCTTTGGGCTCTTGAAGGGTTTTATGCATATCACCAATTTTCTACCCCTTCTCCCCCTTTGACCTACTTCTCAGTATCTAGGCCCATTCATCCACTCTATTTTAATCATCTGTGCAAGAACATTTATCGCATACTCAATGGGCTGTGTGGGGGTTAGTGAAAGAGCACTTTAGGAAAAACACTGGCAGGTCCCAGTGCTCCTCAGGTCCCATGGGCTCCTTGGGCTCTGCTCACACCACCATGGTTTTCCTTTCTTTCAACCTTGTATCCTCATAATGGCATCTCTCTCCCAGTTTGCTTTTCCTCATCTCTACCCTCTGTGTCCCAGCCCTTCAGCTCCAGGTCTAATACTAAGCCCTCTCCCCAGCCTGACCCCCAGCCTTTCTGCTGCTGGTAGGGACTTAAAGTTGGAGAACCTGTTGCTGGACAAGCGGGAGAACGTGAAGATATCAGACTTTGGCTTTGCCAAGATGGTGTCTAACAACCAGCCTGTGCGTGTTAGCCCTTCTTACCGCCAAGTGAACTGCTTTAACCAACTCAGCCAGACCTACTGTGGTAGCTTTGCCTACGCCTGCCCGGAGATCTTGCTAGGCTTGCCCTACAACCCTTTCCTGTCTGATACCTGGAGCATGGGCGTCATCCTCTACACTCTCGTGGTTGCTCATCTGCCCTTTGATGACACCAATCTTAAGAAGCTGCTGAAAGAGACTCAGAAGGAGGTCACTTTCCCAACCACCTGCAACGTCTCCCAGGAGTGCAAGGTGCTGGCTCCCTAGGAGGGCTGAATCCTTAGGGGTGACCCACAGAGAGGGAGCACCCAACTTAGGTCTTCCAACCCTGCAGAAATACCTTCCTTCCCACCACCTCCATGAGCCTTCTCAAGCTCTAGCCCTTGCCTTAGAACAGTGGGGAAGGCGTGAAGGACCACTTTCCCACTGTAATAGACTTCAGCTTCTATTTTTATAGGCCAGAAGGGGATTATGTTAAGGAGCTCCCCAAGGAATCCTCCCTCCTGCCCTCCCCTCCTGTCCAGGGAATTGAACACTTCAGAGTAAAAATGGGGCCACATTCCCTTTCACCAGAGAGGTGTGATGGGCTATCCTGCTTCTTTCTTAGGTGCAGCTGCTCATTGCCCGTGTGGCACACTGGGGAGCAAGCTCAGCCAAGACTTCTCTCTCCCCTGCCCTAGAACCTGGTCCTCCAGATGCTAAGCCAAGCAACCAAGCGTGTCACTATCCTGGACATCATCAAGAACCCTTGGATAATAAAGTTCCAGCCTGAGCAGCCCACCAATGAGATCAGGCTTCTCGAGGCCATGTTCCTGGTACAACCCAGCTTAACTACTCACCAAACCAAATAAGTCAGTACCTGAAAGTAGTTGAGGGAGGGGGTTGAAAGAGGAGCAAAGCAGGAGGGCATGGGGCTAAAGATCTTTTATATTAAAAATAAATCTAATTCTGATTTAGTTTTATCAGTGGGGGTCAAAGACATTCTTTCCTTTGGGAACCTTAGCAGCTAAGGGAAAGTAGTAGATATGCCCAGAGCCTATAACCAGTAATCCTGATACCAAGGCCGGGCATGGTGGCACATGCCTGTAAGCTGCAGCCTAGGAAGCCGCGGCTGGGGCCTGGGATTGCGGTTTGAGTCCTGCTGGGGGGCACATAGTGAGACCTAGTCCCAAAAAAATATACCTGGGCATGGTGGTGTGAGCCTGTGATCCCAGCTACTTGGGAAGCTGAGGCTGGGGATTGCTTGAGTCTGTGGCACTCCAGGCAACATGAGTCTGTGGTTCCACAGGCAAAAATAGCAAGACCTAGTCTCAAAAAAAAAATCCTGATACCTGTTAAGTCAACACTGTTAATTCACAATGCTGCTCCTTTGTGGCCCATGGGGGAAGGGGGTGTGCAGGGTAAACACCTACCTTTGCAAAATGTCATTATTCTGGCTAAGGACATGGTCATTATTTTATACTTCTGTGGTGTATTCTTAAATGTTCAAGCACTGAGGGATAGGTCTTGGTAGCCGTTCAGTGAGACTGTCTCTGAACTAAAGGGATGGTGTTGTTCATCCTTGTAGAAACAGGTCTCAGACATGTGAAATGCTTTAATTCCTTCTCCCTCCTCTGTAACTACTATTGAGAGAATCACAATACTTGTCCTGGGTACAGAAATGCCAGCTCAAACCAAACCTATTATTTATGGGTTCTGGATAAAAGGAAGTTACTTGCTCCTTTAACCCTATATTCTCCCTCCCTTGCTGTGAAAATGGGTGTTGCAAAAGGACATGGATAGTAAACAAAGGAGCATTCTTGGCTGAGGAATGATTTGGGGGAAGTGACAAAGGAAGATAAATGATGGTAGTTTCTTCAACCTCAGTACTAGACAAATCTAGGACAAACCAGCTTGGAAAAAGAAAGATGACAACTTTATCTGCCTGGGACACATCAGGTTAAAAATGATTACATTTGTTCAATATTCTAATCCCCCCCCCCCCCATCATTCCAATTATTCTTCATTGCTTGAAACAAAGTTCCAAGGGCCAGGGGGAAAATTTCCAGTGTAGACAAGGTGGGATAATCACTAAGGTTCCATCTGTCCAGTTTTATTGGGAACAGGGCACTGTAACAGTTATCAAAGAGAAGGGAGCCCAGGAGCTCTCTGGCACCAAGAGTTAAGCCAGGGATGGGAGAGTAACAGATCCTTTTGTCAGGCAGGGTCATACTATCACCTTCAGCAGGACATCCCCAAAAGGCTACTTTCCTTTAAGCTCAGTTCCTTTGGTTCACTTGGCACGTAAGGAAATGAGAGTAATGAAGGCAGCATTAGGAAGACAAGGGTAGAGTCATCAGGACACCCACTCAGTCAATTGCTTTAATTCTTCTTCATCTTCATCCACTTTGGGAGCTTTGGGGACAAGGATACCCAGAGAAAAAGAAGTGTTATGGCCTGAGCAACTCTAATATCCCCTGCTATCATACTAAGAGCCTGCCGAGTTCTCACTCCCCAGCAAAGAATGCAAAGGGTGCTTCTTTTGCTTACTGGGTTGTGGCTAGTTCCCATTGCAATAATCTTTTCTGCAGTAAGAAAAAGGTGCCTCTTTTTCCCAGCATCTGCATTCCTAAATCAGCGTACACAGTTTGCTGAGTGGAGCACAGGCTGCATTTAAATCCCCACTCCCCTTATTCAGTCAACAACCTTTGCAGATGTAGCAGCAGCCCTCTGCCTGGTTCCTGCGGCAGGATGGAACAATCCACCCACTCTCACAAGTCCTTCAGAAAACAAACAGCTCTGTACCTGGCCCTGCAGGCAGATGTGTAGAAGGTACACTGGGCAGTTTGATTGGGGGTTCTTTCTCCTTCTTGTCCTCATTTAACAATTCCCGGGCCAACTCCTCTTGCTCCAGCTCCTCTAGCTCCTCCAATAGTTCATCCTGGACATGGGACAATAAGATTCTTCATGTCAAAGAAAAGAAACTTCTACTTCCAAAAACATACCCAAATCTGCCCCACAATTCTCTTGACATCTTTTGGCTGGTCCCATATATTCTCCAATATCCCTTGACCGCTGTGCCCAATCACCTCATCCACATCATCTCCAAAGCCTATGGGCCTACAAATGGCATCTGAGATCTGCTGGGCCACCTCCTGTTGTTCTGTGATGTCAGCCATCAGTTCATCCACCTTGTCAATGTCCCTGAGAACAAGATATATAGCCAAGAAATCAGACAACAACTCCCTGGCTCACTCATCACACTTGCCTGTGGCATCAGATTGTTAAATCCATGGCTATCAGAAGAGATCCCTGGAAGATGAAACAGCAAGTCTGGGCTGGGAAATGGCTAGAGGTCGCGTTGGGAAGGATAGGTTGTACCACGTTCCCTGAAGAATCTTTAACAATCAAGAAACTCATCTTTCCTCCCCAGAGTATCTCAACCAGCAGAGATCTTGCAGGAAGCAAGGAGATTAAGAAAGATCTAGTTATCACAAGCATCTACACTGTAAATTCACATACTGATGGGTTTTAAAATTCAGAGTATAACATTAAGCAACTTTCCCCAGTGCTGCCCCCTCCTACTCTCCCCAATACCCACATGTCCTGGTAGGCCTTCTTCATGCCTTGGGCAGCAAGCTCCATGGTACGAAGCACTTCTGTATTGGTGGTAGCATTCTCAATAGCCTCACGCTGAAACTCCAGGGTGGATAATGTCCCATCGGTTTGTGCCAATTGCTGTTCCAATCTTTTCTTTCTCCGTAAAGCCTGTAGAGCAGCTGACCCAGCCCACAACCTGAACATCAAAGGCAGAAAATGCCATTTCCCCATCTGGACCCTCCCTATTTTTGGCTTTATCCCAATTACCTCTCTTATTCTTGGTACCATGCTTCTTAGCTGTTTGTAGCTCTTGTTGAATCTTCTGCTCCAGAAACTCCTGTTTCTTGATCAGTATTTCCTCTGTCTCCTTCAATTTCTGAATTGCCTCTTCAGGAGTTGGCCCCTTCTCCTTCTTTCCTGGAGTCCAATGGAGCAGGCCCAAATTGTGTGAAAGAAAAATACTAACCACCAACCATTGACTGTAAAGTATATGCAGACACTTGACTGTGTTATTAATCTCAAAATAACTCTCTACAATGAATGTGCTATCTTCATTTTATGAATGTGAAAACAGGCACAACAATGTTGAAACCTTTTGTCTAAAGTCACAACTTAGAAGACACATTGAGCAGAAACTGAAATGTGGCAGTATGACTTTCAAAGTCAGTATTTTTTTTTTCTATTCCAAGCTGCCTTTCCAGTTAGTTTCAGTCTTTAAAAAAAAAAAAAAAATTTAAAGGGCGGGCTTTATTTTTTTGGAGCAGTTTAATTCACCACAACATTGAGTGGAAGATACAAAGATTTTCTGTATACTCCCCTGCCTTCACACATGCATAGCCTCCCCATTATCAAAATCCCCACCAGAGTTCAATCACTTTTTATAAGCACTGTTCCACCTGTTGTCCTAGGAGATGCCCAAAGTCCTGATTTCATAAGATGAAACTAAATTAAGTAGAGGGGTTGGAGGGAAAGAAAAATCTGATGTCAATTTTCCCCTTCATTTTCCACACTTCTAACCGAGCTATAACACAAACAAATATAACAGTTTGATGGTCCAGACTCTTCTAGAATCTACAGAATAGCACCTAAAATTTTTGGAGACATAGAACATCCTCCATGACCAGATCCCTGATTACCTTTCCTTGTGCTATCTTCTACTTTTCTCTTCCCCTTCAGGGCCCACACTCACATACACAGGACCCATGTACATAGGCATACACAGACACACTCACTTCACAGGACAGGCAGCATACCCTTTTTTTCTAAACCACACTCTTTCCTGTTTGGCACCTAGACGCTCCACCTCGCCTACCGCTAGTCTTGTGGATCACCACCCCCGACTTTCTTCCGTGCTTCTGTTTTAGGAATACCTTCACTTCGGAATTGTAATGCTACATTGTAAATGCCAGTTTTTGCTTCCTTTACCAGATAGGAGCGTTTCCTCTTCACCTCAGTCCCTCTTGCCCTGCATAAAGCACCAGTTTTGGAAGCGGATGACGACAGCTGGGACTCGTGCCCCAGGACTAAGGAATGGGAGTCAGCAAGATCACTGAGCCCTCCACTCGCGTCCCATCCTGAGCCTCCAGCTATTCCTTCCTGGGTGGGGGAGGAAGGCAGGCTGACAAGGCTCCGGACAAGGCCAGGGTTTTCGAGAAAGCCTGTGTCCAGGGACTGTTTCCCGCTCTGTGCGATCTCCCTGTGTCCCATCCCGCTGCTGCCAGCACCTCCCGAGCCGGCCAGCCTCGCCCCGGCTCACCCCTCCCGAAGAGTCGACCCAGACCACTCATCGCAAACCTCTTCTCTCCCGCCAAAGCCCCACCGCGTCTTCCACACTTCCGCCTTGCCGCTGGGAGGGCGTGTCTTCTCCGGCCATAGCCAATCCTCCTCGGCCTCCGGGGCGACGTCATCAACAGGCGCAAGTAAGGCCTCTTGGAACTTGTGGCCCGAACCCAGTCTTCATAAGAGGCGGTCGCTTCCCTTATCATTGCGTAAATAACCACTCCCACCCCGAAACAAAATATTTGTTTCCTGAACGAAAAAGACTGGGGTAATGCGCCCCGCTACTTGAAACCAGTGAAAACGGTTGTTCAGACCCTTTACGGAGCTCAGGAGAACCAGCAGAAATAGGGCAAGTAAAAGGGTATCTCTTTCGGGTTTGCTGTGTGTTTACAAAGCAAAACCCAAAGCAGAGTAATGCCTCCCGCTTTGATCTTTTCCATCTCCAAACACCCAACCCTGGTTCACACACTATAAAAACAACCCACTGTGAGTGAGATCTCTTCTATCACACACAAATATACTTTAATAATTTACAAATACATCTGGAAAAAAAAAAAACGCCTTCCTGAGTTCCATTCAGTTTTATGCCTTAAATGAGGCTCATGCATAGGACTGAACCTCAGGGTCCAGCCTGGACCTTTGCAAAGGTCTCTAATCCTTGAGTGAGGGTTTGAAGACTCATTCCATTCTGGACATGAATGCAGGTAACACCTAGAAAGAAAAGAAGCCACATTCCATCAGGTCTTCCTGGCTCCATACTGTTATTCTCACCTTTACTGGGTATCACCTGTCAAAATATTCATTCTGTACCTAACCCCTTTTAAGAATGCGCTCCTCACTTCCTAAATGGCTATCCCACCACTCAGTACCCAGTTTGCTGACGTCAACAATATTCCGCTTCTCATCATCAAAGAAGATCATCTGGGAAAAAGGGACTCCAGTGTTTAGCTGCAACCTGTGCAAAACAGGACAGAGGGTAATCACACTGGCTTCTTAGCCTCTCAACCCCTCTCATCTCTCTCCCTGCTTCTACCCTTATCTCTGCTTACCTCTCAAAGTGTGTGACCTTGCTTCCTGGATAAATTTCCCGCTGAACAAAGTGTCTGCCAAGGTCAAAGAGCTCCAGTAGCTGATTGGCCCCCTCAATCTCACCTGTCCTGCAAAAAGGCATAATACATAGGATGAGGAATGTGAAGAGGACCATGTTATTTGCGAGCGAAATTATGTGTAATAAAGGGAAATCAACTTGCTATTTATCCAGGGATGGGAGGCATCCTTGGCTTTTGTCTGACAGGTGGTGCTTAGGCCACGTTTAATAAACAAAAGACACAGAAAAGGGTTCAATTTTTAAAAAATGAAAATTTGAACTGCCTAAAAATCTAGCTAAGGGGTTACATGAGAAGTCTCAGACATGCACCTCCTGACATTAAACTGACACTTGTTTTCAATCGCTTTTCTTACCGGGAAGCTGCAGCAACCGGCACCCCAAGGCCCTGTAATCGTTCCAGGACTTCAGGCACTTCTGGGTACAGTCGGATGGTTTGGCCTCGCGAATCTCGTACAGTTTTATCACTGGAGAAGGCGAGAGCACGTTCAGCTCCGGTTGGATCCTTGCCTGGTCCATCCTCCCCTGTTCTACCTCACCTGCTTTTGTGGAACGGGGGGTCCACGTGTGTGTCCACCCAAAATGGCCAGAGCGTGTAATCTGCAAGAGGATGGGAAGGGTTCAATCTTGGAGGGCAGAGAGCCTCGAGAGAGCTACAACTGGGGTCTGGAAAAGGGCACCCTAGGTAACTCCCCAGTCCCTCACCCAGATCAAAGACTGCGAGCTTCGGGAGCCGGGCCATGACGTACAACTCCGACTGTGCACGGGAAGACGCGATTTCCGTGACACTCTGCGGCTGCCCAGCCAGGCCTTAGAGAAAAGACGACTAGAGCGTCGCTATGTCAGGCTGGGCCCATCAGCCTGGAGACCGCGCAAGAGCTCCTCCTGGTGGTGGAGGGTGGAAAAGACTGCAGTAAAATGCCAGTGGTCAACTCTCTTAAAGCATCAAGACCTTCTCCACTCCTTCCAGCCTCCCAGATTCTCCTAAATTAGAGAAGTCAGGGAAAGCCAGTCCCCATCTCATTTTATCTTACCGAGACCCAGTGATTGTTCGTAGCTTGTGTCACTTCTCAACTTTTCTCCTTATCAGCCTCGCATTAGAACACAGCAATTTTCCAGCCACAAAGAATGTAGCGCCTGTGAAGTCCTTGAGGGCTTTCTCTAACTAGGTCCAAATATCCAGTCGGACCACAAAGGGAGAGAATTCACTCTCCCGATTGCTACATCAGCATCAGTTCCCTGATAATATGTAGTCACTGTTTGGGGGAGGGGCTGATTTGCACTATTGGGCCAATTTTTGTAAATATTTCTTCCATGACCAATTTCAAGCTATCAAGATTGTCACTTAATATGGGGTAAGATACCAGTAAGATCTCTCTGGTGAACCTGTAAGAGCTGACTCTAGCACACCACTGAGAAAAGGCTTTCCTAGAATCTGGTAATTTCTCTAAGAGTACATTCCCTTCCACCGTGCTACTATTTTCATCCTGGTATAACTGGGTGTGCATTGGATTCATTTTACTTTCAGTCTTATTTGTGCAACAGAAGAAAGATTCCAGGAGGCCAAGAAATATTTTATTGACAACCAGGGACATAGCCATAAGAGGGGAAGCACACAGGACTGCAAACTAAAACCCAACAGCCAACAAGGGCATTTTGGGCCAGAAACAATGCATCCTGGGGTCCTCAGTCTCCCACCAGTAGACACACAAGACTGGGCATCCAGGAGAGGGGTCAGTGGCTCTGGAGTCCCAGAGTATGGGAGGATAGATGATGCCTCATTCCGACTGACCAGGTAAAGGAAGTAAAATGGAAGGAGGGTCCATCATTGGCCAAAACCACCTCCTCCTCTCAGTGCTAACACCAGGTGGAGGACTGAACCACCTAGGATCTTGTAATCAGCTGCTGTCTTCTCATCATTCCTAAAGGAAAAGGAGGGGGAAGAAAGCATTAGAAATACCATTTAGAATAAGAATCTTCACCAGGGTTTCTGATGATGGTGGTGGAGGGTATCTTGGGAGAAAAATCTATAGCTTTATTTTTATGAAAGACTGAAATTTGATAATTCTTTTAATTTTTCAACACAGGCAAAAACCCATGGTGGTATCAGCAATGTGGATAACCATTAACAATAGAAATTGGATATGTCCAGTCATGTTACAACTATTTGCATGTATCTTCAAAATATTTCAAAACTATGGTAAATAGATCTTAAAGTATTAAAGAAGCATATATATTATTCTATCAAAAATTTTAGTATTTTGATAGGTGCATGTTTCTTTTGTAATTTCATGTTTTGTGTCTGCAAAAATCTTATTCTAAGAAGGGGTTCATAGGCTTCACCAAAATGTGAAAGCATCCACGGGAAAAAGGCAGGCTTTCTCTACCTACAGTACTTGCATCCTGATGTTCACATAATTTTGCTATGCCTTCATTCCCATTCCAAACTCACATCTGTTTACCACTGTAGATGAGCCGCTGCTGCTGTGGGGGGATTCCTTCTTTCTCCTCCACACGCTCCTTGATTCGCTCCACCTTTAAGGGTATAAGTACTCAGGGGTAGGACCATGGAAGTGGAAAGAACAAGAACTATGCAGATTGCATGAGAACAAAAGAACTAAGTAAATGAGCACATCCAAACAAATGTACATGTTAGGGAGTCAGGCATGACAAGGTGTTGGAAATACATTACCTTGTCTGTGGGTTCAATGTCAATCTCAATCTCCTTTCCCGTCAGCGTCTGAAATAACCAAAGATTTTATGAATTCTTATAGCCTAATAGTCAACTTCTCTTACAGGTAAAACATCCTGTCCTGGTCTGTGGGGACCTATGTTCTCAGGGACATTCTCAGTAAGGTTGTTAGGCTAGCCAGAAGGTTTTCATCATAACTGTATTCATGAAACATTTTTAGACTGGAAAATTTTGTTAGGGCAATTCTGAAAACCATTTGACTCTCTTAATCCTACAGGTCACCTCACAGTCCACCCCACTAGTATCCATAAGGACACAGGCATTCCTTAGAATAAAAGAACAATGAAAAGTATCCTAAACACAGTCTTCCTGGGCCGGGCACAGTGGCTCGTGCCTGTAAGCCTCAGCCTATGAAGCGGCTGGGGCTAGGGATTGCGGTTCGAATCCTGCCGGGGGCCCGTAGCGAGACCTAGTTCCAAAAAGACAGCTGGGCATGGAGGTGCGTGCCTCTAATCCCAGCTACCTGGGAAGCTGAGGCTGGGGATTGCTTGAGTCCGTGGTACCCCGGGGAACGAGAGCCTGGGGTTCCATGGGCAAAAATAAAGACACCTAGTCTCAGAAAAACAAACAAACAACAAAACAAACAAACAAAAAACAAAGTCTTCTTTTGAGCTAGAAGAGAAACTTGTTTTACATTACCAATACTATAAATTAACATGCAGATAATGCAAAGAATCCTCAACACCAGTGATCATTTCTGCCAGCTTTTTTGTTTATTTTTTTT